>PVKE010025858.1:0-22732 GCA_004027555.1 Craseonycteris thonglongyai | reverse complement strand
GATAGGTAAGAAAAGCAATTTAATTTAAAACAAAGAAAAGGTACTTACATTTTAAACAGAAGAAAAATTGAAACTCAACATGGTCACCGAGGATAAATAATATTGATTGATAATAATACTGTTAATACAAAAGAAAAGAAGCTACCGTATGACACTACCAAATATTCAAGCTAACTGACTGTGTTCTTCGATGAGTTGAATCATAACTGTTGTGTTCACGCGTTGCATCCGGTGACAAGTGTAACACATAAGTCAAAATGTATTGTCTGGGTGGGCGCAGATCACAGTGTCAGGCTGTCAGAGTTCTAGGAATTTATGACCTTGGAAAACTCCCAGAATGCATTAAACTATTGCTAGAAAGCTTTGTCTTCTACAATCGCTTCAAAGTCCATGGTACAAGGAACGCCAGACATTGCGAGCGATCGACGATTGACCAAAATTGGCCTTGCGATCGACCGGTTGACCGCAATCGACATGTTGGCCACTCCTGCTGTAAAAGACGCTTTTCTTAGGATATATTCTCCAGAAGCAGGTCTGAGACAAGGATGTGAATGTCAGTAGTTTATTTGGAAGGAGTTCCAGTAGGGGAGTGGGGCAGTGATTTAGGGAAGGGAGGGCAATTAATGTCTTGTTATTCAGCTAGCTACCATAGGGAGTAGTAACTGGGTACAGAGCACTTAATCTCATGGGGAAACTATGGGGACTGGTATATTAAGAAAACACTCACAGTTTATAGATTGTAAATTACCCCACATAAAGTGTGAGTGAAATTTGCTGTATTAATCCATCTGACCTTAATTGGCATTATTTGAGGTCTATTTCTGAAGATTGTTAATTCTCCAGCTATATTAACCTGCTGTATGAACCTGCAAAACTGCCTTTCACTGAACCAGAAGAAAAAAAATCTCAGTTGCAGAGAAACCAATATTGGCAGACAGTGTATTCTGAAAAGGTTAAGATCTTATGGATATAGCAAAGGCCTTACAGTATCTGATATATTCAGATGAGTTTTATGCTAAAGAATTGAACATTTATTTTATAGGCTATAGGAAATAAGAAAGGGCATTTTAATAAATTTCATGATCACAGGTATTTTTATAAAATATTCTTAATAACAACATAGTGGTTAAAATGCATTACATGGAGAATGGAGCATGATGTTGGAAGTTTAGATCAAAGATGATGAGGTCCTGAACTATATCAATAGGAAAAGGGAGAAGGATGAATAGACATCAGTGACATTCCTTTAGTTATATCTACAAACTTGGAAAGTCTTGAGAAGTAGGATACTAAAGAATTAGTAAAATGTGTTATTTGAATAACTATTATAGTGGAAAAGAAAAGGCAATATGTGTAACATAGCTTCTCAAAATATAGAGAGAAATATAGCTGAACAAATTCCCAACTAAAAAATAAAAATAAAATAAAAAATTATTGTCTATGAGTGGTTTCGTTCTTGAATTAGTTCAGAGGAAGAGATTAGAGAGTTTTCACCAAGATGGAGAGTCAGAGCCATAGGGACCAGAACAGATTTTGACTCTCTATTCAATTCCATTACCTTGATATGACATCATTAGTTTCTCATAATTTTAAAACTGATAAAATTAGAGACACACTACGATAAACTTCTAGCAAGATGCTGGCATTTTGGTAATGATACTAAAGTACCTAATGTCATATATTTGCAGTATACATCAATGTAAACATTTTCAATCAATAAATACCTTAAAAGTTGGATTTGAAAATCTGAACTGGTTCCCAGAAAATAGCAAAAATCACATGGTTTGCTCAGTTTACTACCTTTGGCATTTTATCACTATATCTAATGATGAATTACACTTGATCTTAGCCAAAAGACCAAGAAGGGATGACTGAATGATGAATTAATTTGAATGCTCATTTGAAGCCTTTAGTAAGAGGAAGGTATTAAATACACGAATATTTCTACATAGAATTACTTTGAATCCTTTATTTCTGGACTTAGCTAATAATATTACCACTTTTGTAATGATATGACTGAAGTGTCTAAAAAAGATTTAATCCTACAAATTAGTAAATGTCAAAGCCAAGATTTTATTCTAAACCAATAATAATCTTAAAATATCTTTTCCCTATTTTGCTTAATAGTAGTAATTATTCATAGACATAAAGGGTGTCCCAAAATTCACGCAAGATTTGAATTTTGCATCGTTTGTGTGGTAAAGTGTTGCCAATGGGAAAAAAAAGACAGCGTGACAGCTGACAGTTCAGGGTTATTAAAAATTGAGTGCTACATAAAAGAACAATGCATTTTCATTGTTGAGCAATGAAAATTTACAATTTTTAATTATAAACTTGTGTTTTTTACCAAAATTACTTCTTGCGTGAATTTTGGGAAACCCTTTAAATTTACAACAATTTGGTCTTACAATCTTAAGACCAGCTCTCTGTTATTTTGTTAAGCTATATTTTTCAGCTTTTTATAATAGATTTCTCTATATATTATTTTCCTGACAGAAAATATCTCATTATCCAAGTTGAATCTGGTTAAAAGAGTTATTGCTTTTTAAAAATATTTTTATTGTTTTTGTGTGAAGGTTAGAGAGTGAGAGAGAAGGCAGGAGGGCCCAGAGCAGTCTCCATAGTTGTACATCATCAGTTGTGACATGATTTTCTTCCATACAGGTAGATTTGGATCCATGCGGGACAGAAACAAACGGGGACTTCCTGCACAGGAGGTGAGAACCTTTGTCACCATGTCATCTCCGCTGGTTACCAGTTGCACCCAGTTCAGTACATGAGTTTGCATGGGCAGGGTCTTGGAATCGAACCCTAGACCTCCTGATAGCAAGGAAAATGCTCAGCCACTACGCTATCCCAGCATCCCCAAAAGTCATTGCTTTTTTAAAAAATACAATTATTTTTATTTTGGCTTTTGACCTGCTACAAATCACTTTACCAATGAGTAGGAAATGTGAAATCTTACGTAGATTCTAAGATTTAGATTAAATAAATACGCTCCATATGGATTCCATAATTGCGTCTGGGTATCCAGGACACAAAAATGAGCATAAAAAAATGCTTCTGTTTATGAATTTGACAGTATCACATTATGATCTGACATGGAAACAGATTTAGGGTGCAAGCAGCAGTTAAGTAGCAGCTGAAAACAAAAAATGCTTAATACATCTTTAAATCAAATCTAGAAAATAATCACCCACAGGAAGAAACTTAAAATATTTAAATAACAGAATGGCAATTTAAGACTTCATTTTATCCAACCCTGCCTTTTTTTTCCTATCTTGTTGGCTATTTATTCTATGTTCAATCCTCTCTGAGTCATAATCTTCATATACTTTATTTACAAATTTACAATTGCCAAGCTATGCATCATTTTCTGATAAGGAATATGTTTTAAAATGTATATACAGGGAAAGCTGGGATGGCTCAGCGGGTAAAGCGCTCGCTTTGAAGCCCTGAGGACCGAGGATCGAATCCCGGCTCCAGCCCATATGGACCCACATGCTGAACTGGGGTGTGCCCCCAGTTCAGTTCTTGCCGGGACCTATGCTGGAGGCTCCTGGTCCAGTTCCTGCCCTGCGCAGCCCTGCGCCCACCTGTGGAGTGAAACTATATGGAAAACCAATGTCAACTATGGAGACTGCTCTGGGCTCTCCCCCTTCTCTCTGTCTCTCTCTGCCTCTGTTTCTCTCTGTCAAAAATCAATAAAATAAATCTTAAAAAAAAATGTATATACACATAAATGGTCAGTGTGAAAAATCTATGCTTCTTTGCCATTTGCACCAAAGTAAGTGGGAATTAATGGGTACAATAATATCAGTGTTCTTTGGGACTGTTTAAATTAGAAAGATGCTTAAAGGGCAAAGGAAAGAAAATGATTAAAAAAATCTTAATTCCCTGAGACTTCACTGAATAATGAGCTCTACCTAGGCATGGAAATTTGTTCACATATTATGCAGCAAATTTAGGAAAGAATGAAGAATGGACCGTTGTAAAAGACACCCATTATTTCCTCTGGAAAAGCTTTAAACAGTTTGCAAAGTCGAATTTAAAATGTGTTTAATTGCAGGTTTTTATTGGTGTTATGTAAGAAAGTGGTTGAAGTCTGTTGAGCAGATTGGATCATAAAAGCAATGAATGCCAGTTAATATAAAAAGGGATCCTTGAATGCACACTATTAATGCACACATTTCCTCAGTAAATTATTTGTCTATGGTTGTAAGACAACCTTTTGTTGGTGCTTTTTCTGTTCCTACCTTATAGACATAGACAAATTGTCCCAATGGAAAGTCACCCAATATAGCATCACTACCTACTTTTTTTGATTTCTAAATATTTATACTGTCTCTCAAAATTACCATCCTGTTTGTTTATGTAAAACATTAATAGTCACCTTTTCTCTGTAAGTTTTACATAATAATAATTCAGTTTTATGTTCTTTCAGGAAACATTTTATCAACATTTTTACTAAGTCAGCATTTGATTTGTATTCAATTTCTTTGCAAAGAGGAAGAAGGATGGATCTGTTATTTAACCAGGATGTTCAGTTTACCTAGTGCAATTTAAAAGCTCTGAGCTTTTTCATTTTTAGTGTTCAGGGCTTTCTATCTATGTCAAATGCCTGCAAACTGTCTCTACATATCTTAGGAATCCGGTAATTTTCTTTTGAGATATAAAACATACAAACCTAATCCATATCACTCAGAAGTACATGTACACTACACCATAACTTAGAATATGTCTTTATATTACCTGAATTTGCTAAATTTTAGAGCTGTAATTGAAAAGTTCTTCAGCAATTTTTTTTTTTTTTTAGTTTTGTGATTTATATTTGGAGATTCAAATAATTTGGGAAAAGTCATGATATCAAACCTGACAATCAGAATTTGTTTACACTGTTAATATGAATTTGCCAAGGTAAGACTTTATATATTTGTTTCTTTATGTAACCATGTGACTTGTTTTGCCAAAATGTGACACAAACACAATGATGTATATTTCTGTCCCTAAGGAACTTATTAGCACAGGTCTTTATTATCAAAAAGTCTAGAGATTTTCTTTTGAAGTTTCCCCACTACATTGCTGTAGTTTAAAGATTCAAATCCAGATCTTATTACTTCAGGTCTTATTTTCTTTCTATTCCATTAGTTTTAATTTGTTGCAAACCAGAACGAAGATCTTTGATCCAAAGTACTTCAAGTTGAAAAAGTAAGCATATGCTTATTCATACAACTCTAAGACTTCAAATATCTTTTCTTTTTGGAGCGCCAACTTATTTTCTGACCTTCAGTTTCAACTCCTCAATATTATACTGGACATTTCTACCAAAATATTGAATAGAAACTTGCAAGTCATTAGATCCATCTCAAACGATACTTAAAATTTTCACTCCTAACCAGTCTTTTCTGTTGAATTCCTTAGATAGTTAAATTCTCCATCTTGGTGAATATTCTCCAATCTTTTCCTCTTTGAACTAATTCAAGAAAGAAACTGGGGAAGCTGGGATGGCTCAGTGGGTTAAGCGCTCACTTTGCAGCACTGGGGACCGAGGATCGAGTCCCGGCCCCGGCCTGTGCGGAACCATGTGCTGAGCTGGGGGCTCCCCCATTTCAGTTCTTTCTCTGTCTCTGTATCTCTCTCTCTCTCTCTCTCAAAAAACAAAAAATAAATAAATAAATGTTTTTTTAAAAAAAAAGAAAGAAAAAAAAAGAAAGAAACTGCTCGTAGGCAATACTTTTTTATTTTACTTTTTGTTTTTTAGTTGGGGGGTGGTTCAGCTATATTTCTCTCTGAATTTTGAGAAGCAATGTTTCACATATTGACTTTTCTTTTCTATCACTACATTATTAACAAGCAATGGTTTCCTTAGCAACTCTTTAATAAGCTAAAAAAACTTTTTTATATATATTTTTATTTATTTATTTTTATTTTTGACAGAGAGAGAGACAGAGACAGAGACAGAGAGAGAACTGAACTGGGGGAGATCCCAGTTTAGCATATGGTTCCGCACGGGCCAGGGCCAGGATTCGATCCCCGGTCCCCGGCACTGCAAAGTGAGCACTTAACCCACTGAGCCATCCTGGCTTCCCCTAAAAATTTTTTTTTTAATATATTTTCATTTATTTATTTATTTTTGAGAGAGAGAGAGAGAGAGAGAGAGAGAGAGAGAGAGATACAGAGACACAGAGAGAACTGAACTGGGGGAGCTCCCAGTTCAGCATATGGTTCCGCACGGGCCAGGGCCGGGACTCGATCTCCGGTCCCCGGGGCTGCAAAGTGAGCACTCAACCCACTGAGCCATCCCGGCCTCCCCCAAATTCTTAAAACCTATCTTTTCTGGAGAGAGTCTTTAGACAGGCTTTCTAATGTAACCAAAAGCTCTTCCTAATATATATGCAAAAATAATCCTTTTTATTAAGAAATAAACCATGTGGCTTAAATATTTTGAATGCTTTATTACATATTTAAGAGTGAGCTACGTATATTTATCAAAAATAAAATATTATTTTATAAAACAATAACTGATCATGATAATATTTACTAAGTGTTGTATTATTCCTTTTTTTTTTCAGTAACCTTAAAAGGTATGCAAAATCACTTTGTAAAATCATCAGATGAGAGACTAAAGTTTAAAGGGTTAGTTGTGTACCATATTGGTAAATATTTAACAAACAACATCCAACTCTCTGGGGAAAAAAAATGTGTATATATATATATATATATATATATATATATGAAATAACAATTAAGTTCGTGAACTTGCCACTATATATTTACCTTCATAGCACTGTACAAACAACTCTATAAAGTTTCATAACCTCAGTATATCAGTGTCCCACAGCTGTGGTCACATCGACATGTGGCAGTATCTTGCTGAGTGGCATTAGTTATAGTTGCTGCATGTTTTTGTGTGCCATTGTGAGAATGTTGGAACTTGAATTAGAGCAATAAAAACATTAAATTTCTTGTTAAACTTGGCAAGAGTGGAAGTGAAATCAGGGACATGTTAGTCCAAGTTTATGGGGTTAATGCCATGAAGAAAACAGCAATGTACTAATAGATGAAATGTTTTTTTTCTGAGGAGAGAGAGTGTCGCTGTTGAAGAGAGGTTAGGGTGGCCAGTAATGAGCAATACTGATGAAAACATTGAAAACTTGTGTCATATTGTGTGTCAACATTGTTGGCTGACTAAGCAGCATAGCATACCAAGTAAACATTGATTGATAAACAGTTAGAAAACTCTTAACTGAAAATCTTGGCATAGAAAGGTGTGTGCAAAAATGGTCCCGAAGGAGCTTACTAATGAACTAAAGAAAAGGAGAGTTAAAGTTTTCCAAGACCTCTTGGAGAGGCAAGACTATGTTTTGGGCCACATTATCACTGGTGAAGAAACATGGGTGTAGAAATATGACCTTGAAACAAAGCAACCAAGTGCACAATGGAAGTCAGCCAATTTTCTATGACTAAAAAAGTTCCATCAGTCCAAATCAAGAGTCAAAATGATGTTGTTCATTTTTTGGAAACCAGAGGGATTATTCATTATGAATTTGTAGCACTTGGTCAATTAATCATGTTGACTATGGGAAGTGCTAGAAAGGTTACATAAAAAATTAGATGAATATGACCTGAACTTTTCACCAACAACTCACAGCTTTTGTATCATGACAATGCACCACCTCACACAGCACTATCTGTGAGGAAGTTTTTAGACAGTCACAAATAACTGTATTGGAACACCCTCCCTACACACCTACCTGATCTTGCCCCCAATTAGTTTTTCTTTCCTGGAAGATAAAGGAAATATTGAAAGGAAGAAATTTTAATGACATTTGGGACATCAAGGGTAAGAAAATGATGGTTTTGATGGCCATTCCAGAAAAGAGTTCCACAATTGTTTTGAGGGGTCTACTAGGCACTAACATCAGTGTGTAGCTTCCTAAGGGAAATACTTTGAATGTGACTATATTCATATTCAACAATGAGGTATGGAGCTCTTTTTCTAGTAAGAGTTCATGAACTTAAATGTCAGATCTTATGTATTAGGGTATAATATATATTTTAGTGTAATTATATATAATGTTATTATAAGTATTACTGAAATAACATATATGTAGCAATACTTTTAAAACTAATTGTTTTTGTTAAATTTATTGGGATGATGTTAATTGATATCAATTATATTGTTTCCAGGTGTACAATTCTACATTACATTGTCTATACATCGCATTATGTGCTCACCACCCAGAATCAGTTAACTTTCCATCACCTTATGTTTGATTCCCCTACCCTACTCCCCCTCTCCCATCTCTCCTACCCACCTCTCCCCTTACCCTCAGGTAACCACTAAACTATGGACTGTGTCCATGAGTCTTTATTCTTTGTTCCTTTCATTTTATATTCCAAGTATAAGTGAGGTCATATGTTTCTTGATTTTTCCAGTCTGACTCATTTCACTTAATAAGATGTTTTCAAAGTCTGTTCATGTTGGCACAAATTGCTGTATTTCATCTTTTCTTATTGCTGAGTAGTATTCCATTGTATAAATGTATCACAACTCTTTTATTATCTATTAGAGGGCACTTTGGTTGATTCCACAACTTGGCCACCATGAACAGTGCTGCAACAAACATTGAGGCACGTATGTCTTTGCAAATTAAGGTTTTCTGGTTTTTTGGGTAGATACACTGGAAAGGGCTTGCTCGGTCATATGGCAATTCCATTCCTAGTTTTTTGTGAAATCTATTTTTTTGTTTTTAATATACTATACTTAATGTTAAATTTATGTTGTTTATCTTTTAAAATGGCTATATTTAACAATTGACTTGCAAATTAAACAATCAGCTTTTGTAATCTCATACAAGTCTCTAGCTTACCACCATGCTGTTATTTGTTCAAGGTCAGACTGCTACTAAGGACTGCAATGTTTATATGCCACAGAGCTTTGTAATAAGGAAATTCAAAGAAAAATGGCTACAGGGCTGCATCAGAAGTTCAAAGAAAAAAATTCCTGTTAAAGCACTACCTACTCAAGTTTAATTCAGACTTCTTTAGCATATTTCTCTGTGCCTCTATATACCTGGTAATTTATTTTCAGAACCCAGCATATTTTCACACTAATCTTCCGGTATAAATATATCTTCAATTTGATCCGTGTCAACTCATGACCCAGTACCCACTTCCATAGTTGGCCTAAAAGTTTGCCTTTTGAGCTCTGACCCTGTCAACCACCCAACTCTTGCCTGGATCTCTGCTAAGTTTGTCATACTCCTTGGCTTTGGTTTTTGTTTTAGTTTTTGTTTTTGTTTTAAGATATATTTTTATTGTTTTTGACAAAGAGAGACAGAGAAGGTGGGAGGTCCAGCGCAGTCTCTATGGTTGCATGTCACTAGTTTTCTACATAGTTTCAATCCACAGGTAGGTGTGGGGCCATGCAGGTCAGGAGGCTTCTTGTATGGGAGGCATACTCAGGACAGGAGTTGAACTGGGGCCTCCTACATAGAAGGGTTGCCCAGAGGAGAACCAAACTAGGGTGTGTCATCATATGGATCTGCACAGGCTAGGGCAGGATTCAATCCTCGGACCCAGGGTTGCAAGACTAGTGCTCAAACCGCTGAGCTATCCCAGCATTCCTGCTCCCTGACTTTGTTTGTACTGTTTCAATCATAGTTCCTTCCCTCAGTTGCCAGCTTTCATAGCTGCCTTAATAGAGAATGGTGACCTTTGATAAAACATTGGCCAAAGAAATTTAGAACATAAAACTCCCAAAACTTGAGGACAGGCACTGATAGACTAACAGCCTACTCAAGAAAACCCTCACCAGACAGTTCTTGCTCCTGGCATGGCTATAAAAGAAGTAAAACTAATTTTTGATACCTCTTTATATCCTTTTAATTACTCTCCCTTCACATATTTTCTGTTGAGCTGGCTCCTCTTTTCTATTGAATTTCCTCAGCCTGGACTACTTTTTCTTATAACAAGTTACTCAAGGCCCAGCTCATGAAAATATTCCAGGAAACTTTCTCCTGTGTCCAATATCTCAATTAGTATGAATGTAGTTTATTTCTTTGCCCTCCATAGAATATTGCTGATTCCTGGGTTATAAGCAATAGTAACTCCTTTCAAGAGGAATTAATGCAATGACTGTTATGTACCAGATACTAAGGTATGTGCTAGCAATACAGGGATACATATAATTGAGAAATACTCCTTGACCTAGAGATTACTTTTTGGAAATGCAAAAACTAAAGATGTAATTACGGTAATGTAACTGCTACAGTAAGTTTTGAAAGAAATGTATATTTGTTTTTTTATTTTGTTTGTTTGTTTTGAGTTTTTGTTTTTGTTTTTTGGCTGATTTTCAAATCTCACAGCATACATATCCATCTAATCTGCTCCACTAAGGAACAATCTTAACATCCACCAAATACAACATAACCCTAATTACACTATTTCCCTTCCACCCCAAAATGCTACTTTTTAAAACATTAAATTTGTCTCATTAATGCATCAGTGGTATTACTTCAAGGTACTAAAAACCCCCTCTGGATTGAACCTATCCCGTAAGGAATTATATTTTGACTTAACAAACATTTATGGAGTATTATTATTTGACAGGTATGAGAATAGTGATTATCAAAATGACCTGTAATGTTTCCTACAACTTCCTCTTTTGTGAGTAAGAAATCAAAGATATTTTATAAATTAATCCTTTAATTTACAACAAGAACTTGATTGTTATAACTGGGGAAATAAAACACATGTCAGTGTCTTATTCATTTAAGAGACAGTAGAACATAACACAATTAATTCATTAATTCACTGTTATCTTAGCCAAATACAGAAAGTCTTACATATTCACTATTAATAACACGCTGTCCATGTAGAATGATTGCATTGTTATTTTACATGGACCAACATGTGTTTATTGTTGTTAGTATTGCTTTCTAAGAGAGATGATCAGTATTCTCCTTTTATTGTTATTTTGTTCATTTATTTTTTTCTTTGTTTATATTGAAAGAGAAGAACTGTGAGCATGGGTTGATGCCGATGAAGTCCAAACAATTGCTTTGCAACCTGTATGGCATTCACATTCAAATTTAAACATTTGTGAAATTCGAAGTAAGAGAATCTTACATGAGGCAATAGTTAGGCTTTAGTCCTTTCTTTTTTTTTTTTTTAATTGTTTGCTTTCCTTGGCTCTATGAATTCTTTATGACTCAGAATATCAAATATGCAGCCACATTTGCAGTAGATAAAAGATTCTCCACCATGTGCAGTCCATGGGGAGAACACCATTGGAGATCAAAATAGCAGTCTGACCTTTCTCTGCACATTCACTCCATGTAGAAAGGAGGGATTTCATAGGAGTCATTTCAGGATCATCACCAAACTTCTCAACTCTGAAATATCTGGCCCTCTCAAGAAAAACTTTGATGGAATTATCAAGTATCCATCAATGTAAAATATTTCTGTTTTGATTTTGTATTTGGCTAAGATATATTTTTACTTATAAAATATAAACCTTAAAATCAAAGTATTTATATACTGTTTGACTTTGTCCAGTTTATCACAGAGGAAAAGAATACCCATAATCTCAACAAGGTTATATCATCATGTATGCTTCTGAAAAGACCAATATATAAAGGAGATTATTCTTATAAGTGTATGTTTATATGTAATAAAACAAACCAGTATTTATGGATTATCTTCACATATTCTTCTTTTGTACAGCTTAAAGTATGTTTAAAACCAGTGGACCTATAAAAAAATTCTCTATCATGTAGCTAGAATGTCAAACACAAATAAATATTTCTAGAATTGTGTTTACTCAGAGTAGCCTTAAAAATATTTAAAAATTCTAATTGCATGTGGGATCCTTCTGGAAAATCATGAATTATAACTTATTTTAGGTTTATAATAAAAATGAACATATAAATGTGTAACACATAGAAAAATAAGTTATTTTCCTGGCATCTTAAGTCATCAGATAAAAGAGTGTTAATTTTTAAAGATTGCTTTGTATTTTGATTCTTTTGATTGGATGATGTTCTTCTTAAGAGACTGAAAAAGACTGGAATTTATTACAAGTTCTTAATTGCCAGTTTCTGCACAAAATAGATGTTTATGTGCAGGCTTCAGAATAGCTCCCATTCATTTGAGGGAGATCTTATGCAGCCGGAGTTTAAATAAATAGCAATGTTTTACTAATTTTGCAAAAGTGTAATCAGTCTTAGAGGCACAATATTTTTAAGCATCAAACACTTATTCACCAGCTGTACTATTTGGATCTATAGTTTCAGAAACAGCTTACAGCCATCTCATTGAAGTCCAAGCCTTTTCATGACTGTCAAGTACTTTCACTATGTGTGTGTTCACAGAAACAATGATACATCACCACTACTTCTTTGACAGAGGCATCTGTTATCTTTTTTTCCTTTCTGTCTTTTTTTTTTTTTTTTTTTTTTTTTTTTTTTTTTTTTTTTTTTTTTTTTTTTAGTTCAGTGGTGCATATAAACACTTCAAAACAGATTCCACTGAGGCCCAGTAGCATTAATTTGTTTGTTCTGTCATGCAATTATATTAGAGAAATGAAATAACTGATTGGGAAATTCACAGGTGGGAAGAAATGGTGGTTTAAACAACATGTCTTTTCTACGATGCTATCTTAGAGTCTACAGGGAATCATAGTATTCATTTCTCTCTTGTTGAACAATACCCTAGTAAAAATAATTTTGAAATATACAAAGGTTTTTTTATTTTAAGTAGCAGCTTTTTTTTTTACTCCTCTCATGTATATAACAAGTAACAAAGACAGCATTTATAAAATATGTTCTCTTTAAGAACTTTGTAGGTAGTGCAACCTTCTTATTACAGCTGGTTCAATTGGTATCTTCATGGGGCTAACAGGGTCACTGGCAATGGCACTAAGTGTTGACCACATATAAACCAGTGGACTCTGCTCTATTCTTTGGAATGTGTGTATACTTATAACTATATTCATTTAAAACCATACAGGTTGTGGTTTCTTCTATAAAGAATTAAAATGAAAACCATATCATTTGGTCCAAATCCATCACTGCCACCTAAAAAAAAAAAACAAACTTTTATGTCCATAAGAAATCTCAGAGCAATGTTTTGTACCTTTGTTAAAAATAAAAAAGATTTTTTAAAGACAAAAAAACAAAAACAAAAAAACCCAGATGATAGACAGATGAGATAGATGATTGATAATAAATAGATAATAGAAAGAAAGATAGATGATGATGATAGATGATAGAAAGATAGATAGTAGATGATAGATAGATAGATAGATAGATAGATAGATAGACAGATAGATGATAGATAGACAATTTTATCTCTCTGTATATGACAACAGACTCCTTGTTTCCCGTTCTTTTTGCTATTGCTGACACTGCTTCAGCTTAGAGTTCTCCTTTTTTCTACTTCTACCATTGAAACCTTATGCATATTTAAAAATAAACCAAATGATAACCTCTCCATTAAGCTTTCTCTCTTTTACCTAAATTGTGGTAAATCTCTCTTTGACAATAAACTATTGAGAACAAGGATCATTTCTCTTTACATTTAAATCCCTTTTCACACAGTAGATGCTCAAAGACAAGGGAAATTATAAATGATTTAATTCATATCCTACATTAAGAAAAAAAGAGATGTTTTGAAGTCTCACATAGTCTTGAGTTTCAGGTCCCTTATCATGTTTCTATTAATACACTTTTCAAAATATATTATAGGGTACTGAGTTCACAGAACAAAATGATCTCCCTCTGATTTATGACAACTTTTAAGATGGTAGTAAAATAATAAAAATATAAATACACAGCAGCAGATAATGGCAAAGGAGACAACGTGGACAGAAAGCCAATGGAGGAGCAGTGACTGATTTAACAGTCAGAGAAGCTGCAGCTGGAAATACTGAAGCATGCAGAATAAAAGGCTGGAATAAATGATAAGAGTAAGTTATCTCTAAGTGGGAAAACTACTTATAAAACCCCAAAATTATGAATCTCTTCTCATTTTTAAAAAATGAATGTATATTATTCAAAATATTGACTATGCTGAGCTCCATCTTATACTTAGTACAGTGCCAAATGTTGTGGGGCTAAGCGATGTTTGACATGTTTTCTGTCTCTAGAAGCAGTTATACTAGTTAAGAAAGAAAAATATACGTATTAAAAGTTATAAAACTAATGCTAAGCATTATTAATAACAGACAGAAAATATAAATTTATATATATTACAATACTTGAATTCACAGAACAAAAAAAATGACTTGATTTTTAGCTAAAATTCTCAATATTCACTTATTTACTGAAAAATGCTGAATTACCAATCAGTATCAGCTATTGGTAAGTCCTAGAATTATGAACTATAAAATAGAGTCCCTGACCACAAGGATCTCAAGAGGAAGATAGGCTGATATAAAAAGGACAATATATCAAAATAATAAAAGTAAGCTGCAGAATAGCTTATCAGATTCATCCTACATCCATCTCATGCTTTGTTTTAATTCTCAGTGCATTGAATACTCTGAAAGAGAAAATAGAAACTGAGGTGCCCATTTAAATAGCAGCCCAAAACCACTGAGAGATAAAACAATCTCTTTGAGAACAGCATGAAGCAGAATTGAGCAGAACATATTTACGCAAAAGAAGCTTTCTATTATCTTTAAGCCAATGGTAGATTTTTATAATAATAAATAATAATGACTTTGCTACACTAGGAAATGAGCTAAGATCTCTCCATATAGTATTTAATATAATCTTCACATCTTTCCTCAGACAATAAATTCTTATTTTTCAAATTAGTAAACCAGTACTCAGACAGTGTAAATAAGACAGACAATAAAGACACAATAAGCAGTCAGATTAAGGTACAAACCCAGTTCTGTCTAGCATCAAAATGCATACTCTTACTACTAAACTATATTAAGTTTTCTGGTAATTTTTCTAAAAGGTTTTCTTTAACAACATCATTATTTTTAAGTACTTACTACATGCTACACTCTTAACTAGGTGTTATAAAGAAAAGGATAGGAAATGCTAGGATAGCTCAGAAGTTAAGTGCTTGTCTCACAAGTACAAGGTCCAAGGTTCAATTCCCACCCCATCCCGTACAACCCCATATGTTGAACTGCAGTGCACCAGAAAGGTGTGGCAGTGAAGGTTCTTGCCTCCCATGCAGGAGGTCCCTTGTTTGGTGCATGGCACCACATCCACCTGTATAGAATTGAAACCATGTCACAACTAATGATGTACAACTATGGAGACTGCTCTGCTGCCCTTCTTTCTCTCGCTTTTCTCCAAAGAATAAAGTAAAATACACACACACACACACACACACACACACACACACACACACACACAAGAAAAACAGTCAAAGTCTCTTTATTTAATAATCTCATTTTTTTTTTGACAAAGACAGAGAGAAAGGGGCAGGCCCAGAGCAGTCTCCATAGTTGTATGTCATCACTTTTCAACTTGATTTTGTTCCACACAGGGGGACAGGGGCAGTACAGGGCAGGAAATGGGTTGGAGGCCTCCCACATGGGAGGTATGTCCCCTTGAGCCAGGGGCCAAATGAGGAGTCAAAGTTGGGGGGGGCAAGAACTGAATTGGGGTCTCCCACATGGAAAGCACACCCAATTCAGTATGTAGGTCCCCAAGGGCAAGGGCCAAGATTCGATCCTAAGTTCCCAGGGCTACAACGCTAATGCTTAACCTGCTGATCCATCCCTGCTTCCTCAATAATCCACTTTTTATGCAATTACTCTCAACATATTCTATTATTTCCCTCCCCTATTACTAGGAGAACATCACCAAATAAATTAAACAAAACTGTTTTTACAGAAATGAATGAATATATGCAGGGTAGCTTGAGTTCAATAGACAAAAGCATTTTATGAGTTTAAGGTATTGTAATTATTATAAATCGGTGGAAAAACGTCACTATGACTCATTTTGTCACATACTTTGACCTTACTTTTCAAATGTAACCTTGCATACTTGTATTTTACTCACTTTTAAAATCTGCTCCCTTAAAAAAATGTAATATAGATTGCCAGTTCACTTACATTTTAATTAGCCTAAGATCATACGTAAGGGGTGGTGAAACATAGAATCAAGGGACAACTTAAACATACTACAAAAGGGCTTACATACACAAAGGCAGAGCGGTTCACTGCAAAACTTTTGCACAGCTGAAACTCTAGACATATTTTCATTTGGTAGCGAATACTCCCTCCGAAGCACAGTGCTGTGGGGGCAAGAAATCCATGTGAATCAACTGTGATTTATTATGTCGCAATTTAATCTATAAGTTTTTGCACTCTGGGACAGTTTGTGAAAACCCCAGATGGTAACAATGCACTTAAAGATAAATACAAAGACAAACTGCTTTTTCTAAAATAATGTTTGACTTTACTCTTTATTAGCTCTTATCTGGAGAGATAAAAGTATAGTAATTATTCCTTCTATATACAGGAAATCTCCATGCCTTTGCAGGCTTCCCTGTTTTTCTTTACTTTATTGATGGAAAAGCAGACTCTCTAAGTTTCATGTGGTTATTTCAGTTTATATTCCAAATATAAATGCTATGTTAACATGACAAATTTTTTAGTTTAGTTATCTTTAAATAAGGAAGACCCATTCGAATTTTACCAATATCACTTAATTTGGAATTTAAATGTGGGGTTATGTTCACACTTTTAGAATGAGCTTTTAATACAGAAAGAGGAGTAGTTAAAGGGAAAAGCTTTTCGGTCAAATGGTTCCCCCTGAAAAAGAAACCATTTGAGACATTTGGTTAAACAGAACAACAGAGATATAAACAAAGGCCTGAAATAGTGTGCAGTGGAAGTATTAACTAAAAAACTCAAGGACCACACTGGAAAAAAAGACCCTAATAGGAAGAACAGCAAAATGCAAATAAAAGTAACCCAGATGCAATGAGGGTAATAGCAAACAGAAGGGGAGCAGAAAAGGGTTAAATTTTGATTGAATAATTGAGAGGATGGAACAAAAATGAGATGCTTAAATAAATCAGGTTTAGCTTAATTTTGGTTTAACCAAGGATGTGTTGAGGTCTCTCATTAATGTAGGAGTAGTGCTCAAGACAGTCCAGATATATTTAATTTACCCAAAGTATTAAAGTCTTCAGAAAGTCTTGTCCTTGGAAAATTGTTTGAGTTTTGTTTGACCCAGCACTTTCCCCATACTTAGATACATACTCAATATGCAGCATTAATTTGTTTTGGGAGGCATGACAAGTAGCAAAAATGATGAGTACCAAACAAAATCTTCCCATAATGAATATGTAAATAAATTTAATGATTTTCCAAGCCAAAGACAAAGCACATTTTTAAAGCAACATGTAAAATGATATAGTTGTATATCATTCCTTTCTTTGTGAAATAAACCTAAAAATTAATAAATGATTAGAGTAAATAAAATAGGAAATTTACTTTACCTGTACTGAGAGAGTCCATGGCTTCATGGGATAATGGGAGGGGTGTGGTGAGGAGGAGAGGTTATGTGGACTGCTCTTGGAAGGTGAGCCCCCTCCAATAGAACACCGGGCACGGGCACTTCAGATGTTCTTTCTCTTTTCTGCATTTTTCAACTTGCACCACAGGCTCTGATACATTCTTTGTCACCTTCACTAAAAACTTATCCAAGAGGACTGCTTCTGTCTTCTTTTCAGAATTCCTTGAAAGTGTGAAATTTGGGGAAACCGGGATGGCTCAGTGGGTTAAGCGCTCACTTTGCAGCACCGAAGACCGAGGATTGAATTCCGGCCCGGCCCGTGGGAATCCATATGCTGAACTGGGGAGTTCCCCCAGTTCAGTTCTCTCTCTGTCTCTGTATCTCTCTCTCTCTGTCAAAAACAATAAAAAAAAGGAAAAAGAAAAAAAAGAAAGAAAGTGTGAAATTTCTTGGTCATTCAATAAATTCATGTTTCTCCTTTTCAGAGCTTTGTCTGGATGGGACTTCTCCACAAACTTTTGAATGCCTGCTCATTTTACACACATTTCTTTTATCAGAAAACTGAACATCCTCCCTTATCTTCTCCTCATCACCTGAAGAAATCTCAACAACTTCAAGTGTATGAGAATGCTCTTTTGTTACTGCTTTAATTCCTTTCTCAACATCAGCATTTTTTTTATTGATTCTTCTTTTTTAATGATGCTGAAAATTATTGTTCTAGGTATACTAAATTCCCAAGCAGAAACAGTAATGTGAATACTGCCATCGTATGTACCCATTATTCCTTTTTTCTTTTTCATTTTTTTTTTTTTTTTGCTCAATGAGGGAAAAAAAAAGTGCTGAAATACACAAATTGACCACAGAAGCTAAGACCACAAGGGGAGGTACACAGGGCAAGAACTACTGTGTGACTAAAGTGTAGCCTCTGGTTTCAGCTGGTGTTGAGCCAATCAACACCAACAAGGTCTAGTTTGAGTGTTGAATACCAAATAAACGATGAGTACTAGAACAAAATTTTCATGTCAAAACATGTTGAGTACCAAATTAACTGAGTTTCAAAATGGTTGAGTATGACTGTACACAATTATTTGCCTTTATTAATCAAGTGGGTAAACATCAATTATCATAAATGACTTCATGAAATATTGGCACCCGGGTGAAACTTGCTAGGACCTTGAACTAAAACTCCCCTAAAAGAAGTTATTAGGTCTTTTTTGGACACTGACATATAAGGGTTGTATGGAAAAAATGCAAACATAATAGCCTCTATTTCATTTTTTTTTTACTTCTCATTTTTTTAAAGATTTATTTTTATTGGTTTTTGACAGAGAGAGAGGCAGACAGAGAGAAACAGAGAGAAGGGGGAGGTCCCAGAGCAGTCTCCATAGTTGACAGCATTCATTTTTCATATAGTTTCACTCCACAGGTGGGCACGGGGCTGCACAGGGCATAAACTGGACCGGGAGCCTCCCACATAGGCCCTGGCAAGAACTGAACTGGGGCACACACCAGATCAGTATATGGGCCCACCTGGGCCGGAGCCGGGATTTGATCCCTGGTCTCCGGGGCAGCAAAGCGAGCGCTCAACCTGCTGAGCCATCGCAGCTTCCCCTCTATTTTTTATATCACATGGCTGGATACTTTCCAGACAGTCCTTGTATATTAGTATCATATATGTCTGGCATATAAAAAGGAGATTAATAAATTCTCATTAAATTAATGAATGAAAGGAAGATGTAATAAATAAATGAAGGAATAAATATAAATTACTTTGAAATAATAGCACTGAAGACTAGGTAGAATTTTATTGTAGGATTAAATAAATTAATACATGTAAAGTGTTTAGGGACATATACAGAAATTATTAAGTGCTTCAAGTGTTAGCTATAATTATTTATGCACAAAGAAGGTAGAAGTTAGGGATAATATAGCTAGAAAACAAACTAGTGGGGAAATAAAGGTGGCAGCATGAGAGAAGAACCCCAATATCTACCTGGGAAAGGACTTATGAACAAAGGGGAATACACAGGAGAAACTCTGAGAAGCACCCTCAACCGAGAGAACCACACAACGCAGAATAACACCCAAAGGTTAGAGAAAAAAGGGGAGAGTGGGAGAGGAAAGGGGAAGCAGCAGTTCAGGGACAGGGACATGGAGCGCAGTTGGGGGCTGGCAAAAACAAAGGGGAAATGGGGGACTATGATCAAAGTGGAGCTAGATCAAGGTTGGGCTGGAAGCCGAGACCTAGGGAGTGTGAAAGCCCCACAGGAATGTGGACAATATAACATCCGAACTCAAGGGACAGCATGCAATGCCCTAATCAGATCACAAAGCCTGAGGTGAAACAGAGGCTATGGAGCAGGGTGGCTGCACTTCCCGGGTGGGCAGGGAGAGAGCAGGGCATCAGCCCACAGCAGCTAAGCACCCTTGATTCACAGAGGAGATACAGCTGAGCTCCTAGAGTTGACTGTGCAGGAGCACGTTTTGAAGACAGGGCTCTCAGAGTGAGAGCAGTGGCTCAAGTTGGCAAAGAGGCAGCATGCTCAGTTGCATTAGATGTGCTTAGAGTGAATCCAGCAGTCCTTGAGACCCTGCAGAGCCGCCACCCTAGTGTGGCTGCCGGCCAAGCTGAGGACTGAGCCTCTGCCAAGCTCCTGCCTGCCTGTGCCACTGCCAAGCTGCTGACCTGTGGGCCTGCTCACAGGCACAATTAAAAAAGCAGACAATCAGAGGGGAGAAAGATTGGCCCAGCCCAAGCCTCTGCCAAGCCCCACTAGCTCACAGACACTAATAAAGCAAAAGCAGATAAGAGGAGAGAAAGCCCCAAGCTGCTTGACCTGCCTGCACTGAACCACCAGTGCCACTGCTGAAAGAAGAATCTGTTATGGTGTCTCAAGCCCGCCCTAGCTCCTACCCACATGCCATCCATCCCTGGTCAAAATTTCACTACCCTGTCTTCTAACAGCTAAGACAGCAACCTGAATAGCAACCCCCAGGATAGAGAACCTGTCAGCTTCTCCCAACCCTCTCCCCAAATCTCCTCCTCCCACAACTCAGACCTTAAGAAAAAATAAAGAGAAGCCCGAAAACATACTCATGCGTAAATCAAAAAGAACCATATCAAACACAATGCACACCTCAGAATCCAAAGCCCCTCCAGAAGATCAGGGACATTCTTTAGAAAAGGAGCTTGCACACTTGGAATCAAATCTAAGTGAAACAGATTTCAGGGATGCAATACTCAAGACACTCAGAGAGCTCAGTAAATGCTGGCAAAGTACCCAGACACAGTTAAATGACCTCACCTAGAAATTTTCTGAGCAAAATTAGTACTTTACCAATAAAATTGAGAAATTAGAGCAGAACCAAAAGGAACTCCTCAAAATGAAAAGCATCATGGGAGAGCTGAAACAAGAATGGACCATCATATGAAACAGGGCTGACCAGCTAGAAGAAAGAATGAGTGAAATCGAAGATAGAGACATGGAAATGTAACACAGGGGGAAGAAGAAAGGGAAATGAGAATCAAGAGAAATGAAAGTACCCTACAAGAACTCTCTGACTCCATCAGAAAGAACAATATTACCATAATAGGGGTACCAGAAGGAAGCCAGATGAAATCTTCTCAGAGTCTACTACAACAAATAGTAGATGAGAATTTTCCTAACATATGGAAAAAACTAGAACCCTAAATTCAAGAGGAAAACAGATGCCCTAACTACCTAGACCCTAGCAGATCTTCTCTAAGGCACATTGTTCTGAAGATGACAAAAACCAAAGACAAAGAAAGAATTCTCTAGGCTGCCTGGGAAAAGCAATATAACTCTCAAAGAAAAACTGATCAGGCTGTCACCAAACTTCTCAACAGAAACTCTGAAAGCCAGAAGGGAGTGGAACTCAATCTTCAAAATATTAAATAAGAGAAATTTTCAGCCAAGAATGAACTATCCAGCAAAATTAACCTTTAGATAGAAGAAGAAATTAAGGCTTTTTCAGATATATAGAAGCTGAGGGAATTCTCCAGCTCAAAACAGGCATTCCAAGAAATACTGAAGAAGGCTATATGAACCGAATCAAGAAATCAAAATAAATGGAGAAAAGTGGGGACAAAAAAAAAAGAAAAAGAGAAGAAGAAATGGATAGAGAATATCCTCATATATCAATCATTACACTGAATGTAAATGGACTGAATTCACCAATAAAGAGGCACAGGGTAGCAGACTGGATTAAGAAACAAAATCCAACCATATGCTGCCTACAAGAGACACACCTCAGCCACAGGACAAAAATAGACTCAGGGTAAAAGGATGGAAACAATATCCAGGCAAACGACAGTCAGAGAAAAGCTGGAGTGGCCATACTGATTTCTGATGAAAAAGACATCAGGATAAAAAACATAACAAGACATAAAAATGGGCATTAAATTTTGATAAAAGGGACAATACACCAAGAAAACATGACACTCATCAATATATATGCCCCCAACCAGTAAGCACCAAAATTTATAAAGCAACTACTAACAGATCTAAAAGGAGAATTTGACAAAAATACAATTACAGTAGGGGATCTAAACACCCCCCCTGACAACATTGGACAGATCATCCAAGCAGAAAATAAATAAAAATATTGTAGCTTCAAATGACACATTACAGGAAATGGACATAATTGGCATTTACAGGTCATTCCATCCTACAACAAAGGGCTTTACATTTTACTCTAGTGCACATGGAACATTTCAAAGATCGACCATATCCTGGGACTTAAATCCAACCTCACCAAATTTAAGGGCATCCAAATCATACCAAGTGTATTCTCAGACCACAAAGTGTTGAAACTAGAGATCAATTGCAAAAGATCAAGTGCAGAGAAAACCACATATACATGCAGATTACACAACAACATGCTATTAAAAAGTGATTGGATCAAAGAGGAAATAAAACAAGAGAACAAAAAATTTGTAGAAATGAATGACAATGAAAACATGATTTAACAAAATTTCTGGGACACAGTGAAAGCAGTATTAAGAGGGAAATTTAGGGAAAGCCGGGACGGCTCAGCGGGTTGAGCGCTCGCTTTGAGGCCACGAGGACCGGGGATCGAATCCCGGCTCCGGCCCAGGCAGGACCCACATGCTGAACTGGGGAGTTCCCACAGTTCGGTTCTCTAACTGTCTCTGTCTCTGTCTCTCTCTCTATCTGTCAAAAGTAAAATAGAAATAAATATGCACTGAA
>PVKE010025857.1:0-22719 GCA_004027555.1 Craseonycteris thonglongyai | reverse complement strand
AAAGTGAAAGTAACAAAGACACAGAGACCTATGGACACACTCAATAGCTTGGTGATTGCCGGAGGGAGGGGAAGGAGGAGGGAGGGAGAGAGGGAGGGAAGGTGGGAGAGGGCACCAGCATTATGGACACACTCAATGGTTTGGTGGTTACCAGGATAGGGGGGAGGAGCCGGGGGACAGTTGTGGGGGGAGGTGGGAGTGGGCACTAGATATAAGGTGATGGAAGGGGAGCTGATACTGAGTGATGGGCACATAATATGATGCATGAATGATGTGAGGAGGACTTGTACATCTGTAAACTGTCTAATTGTTACCAACCAAATTTAACAATAAATTAAAAAAAAAAAGAAAAAAAAAAAAAAGAAAAGTTCTAAGGGTCAGAGAGGAAAATGCCACACGTCATTTCCAGCTACCTTTCATTTGCTTGAACTCAGGCACAAAACTATACCTAACTGCAAGGAAGGCTGAGAAATGTCTAGCTGTGTGCCTGGGAGAGAGATGAAACAGGCTTAGTGAGCAAGGCCAGCAGTGTTTCCATCTACAAATGTGATGTAGTAGTTGGGGAAGCCGGGATGGCTCAGTGGGTTAGGTGCTCACTTTGCAGCCCCAGGGACCAAGGATCGAATCCCGGTCCCAGCCCGTGTGGACCCATATGCTGAACTGGGGAGTGCCCCCAGTTCAGTTCTCACCAGGGCGAGACCCCAGCCCTGTTCCTGCCCTGTGCAGCTCTGCTCCCACCTGTGGAATCAAACTATGTGGAAAAACCAATGATGTGCAGCTATGGAGACTGTTCTGGGCCCTGCCCCTTCTCTCTGTCTCTGACTCTGTATCTCTCTCTCTCTGTCAGAAACAATAAATAAATCTTAAAAAAAAAAATGTGATGTAGTAAATTTCCTAATTTAATGACATTCTTTAATTCTTTGAATAACCTAAATTGATATGGTATATCATTTAATATACTGCTTGATTTGATTTGCTGGTGATTTATTTAGGGTAGATCTATAGCCACCTATATTCTAAATGATTTCCCAACCATGGGTACAATATTTATAATCAGTAAGCTTGAATTTTAAAAGTATTCGTATTTCTAATAGCAAATTCAAAATTATCATTCGAATTCAAAAGAAAATAGCAGGTTTTCTTCCTAATGGGGCCAGAGTCTTTGATGCAAAAGGAGTCTGCTATTTCAGAGGTGCTGACATTAAAATTTTTATAAGAATTTCATAATATTTTTAACCAAGAAAGTTGACCTAAATTATGTAATATATTTACATTTTCAATCACAAGGTTGGCAGGAGCATTGTGCAGCTAAATAGCAATAAATATATATGATAAAGTAGCATTTCACTTTGGAAGTCAGCCACAAACTCTCAATAGAATTTTATGGAACACCATCTATCAGAAAGACTCAGTATACCCACTGGGATCCATTACTGCTTTTCATGGTACCAAGGGAATCTTTTCCTAGATGTTCCTCGAAAAACGAACCAAAAACACCTGGTAATTGCCACCCATCATCAAAATCGCAGTTTTAGTGCTTCCTTACTTTCATTCTCAGAAATGTGCCGCTGGTGGGTGTTCCCATTTTCCATGGCTGGAAACATTTAACATTGCCAAGGCTGGCAACTGGTACTCTCAGGAAATGAAAGATATAATTTTTAATAACCACGAGAAGCCCTGCTGCTTCTTTTCTGCGTGGAAAGCATAATTTTTATACCTCACTGCCCATGGCACAAATCAAAGACTTAAAATGACAGATGCCAAGGCTAGAAGAACCAAATTTCATTAGTAATAGCAACAAAGAGAAAAGAGAAGAAAAGACTAAAAGGCTACTCCAAAATTATCCAAAGATACTAGGACCCAGAGCTAAACAGGAGTGCAAAGTGATGTAATAAAGTTGTTATGGCCATTACAGGAGGCGTGGAAGCCAAAGGGAGTGATAAGAAGTATGAAGGAAAGAATGAAGGACTGGAAGTGGTAAATACGAATTAGAAATGAAAATAAATGAAAAAATGATTACGAAAATGAACAAATTTTAGCAGTCAAATCAGAGGTTTTTTATTTTTCATCTTTAGAAAAAAGGGAAAAGCAGGAAAAAGTTCTAAGAATAGGTTTTTAAATTTTCCATCATAAAAAGGGAAATATAGACAACAAACCTATTTAAGTTTTGATAGAAACATCTTAGAGAAAGTTTTCCAAATAAATCATTATCCAAACACATGACATAATTCATCTTCATGTTACATGGAACACACGTTAAGTATTTCCTACTTTTTGGTTTTACTTGTACTGGGTTTTAATATAATATACATGAGTGCAAAGACTACTAAACCCTGTATTTAATACCTATGTTCATAAATATATTATTACATTTAAAATGTATTGAGTGAGGCATAAAATCAGTAGAGATTAAGAAAAATATCTTTCTAAACTCAGAAGAAAAGAATGTATCTTCATGTCTTCTCCCTGGTATTTTTCAGAGTGCTAACTAAAATAAAACTGTCTAGTTTGTGGCTTTATTTCCTTCAGGGCCTATTCAGGCATCTAATTAGTTTCACTGTCAGGAAAGATACAAATCTGAATATGTAGTCTACAGACTATATCTGGAAACAGTTACCAGCGAAGTATAAGCTCCCCTCCTGGTTTTAGCCCTTCTGAATGGCCAGTCCAATGGTCTACTGAAAACTTTTATGAAAAAACAAACAAACAAACAAACAAACAACCACCCTCAGAGCCTATAAACAAAATTGACCACTGGCAAAACCCTGGTTGGCACTTTCAGCCTCTTAACAGCCACCTCTATTAGTGCAGACTTCAAGTAAAGAAGAATGGCACACTGTTTCCAGGGCTGGGCTTATTGGCAGGCTGTGGGCAAATAAAAAGTACAGTAAAACAAAACAGGGAGACTGTGTTTCTTCAACTGATAGGCATCACTGCCTCTTTGTGGCTGGTCCTCAGACTCCCGGCAGGGCCTTCCAGGACTGGCCCACAGACACTGAGACGTCGAGACGTTTTCTTTAGGAAGCAAAGGCCAGAAAAGGGGCATAAAACACATTCAAAACCAGAAAAAGGACATACAACACATTTGAAACCAGACGGAGGGCACTTGAGTGCTTCAGAGGCAGGGCAAAGCCTGGCGACCCCAGACCCTGAAGAGACCAAGAACCATGTAAAAACCTCTACTTGACAGTTGTGCAGAATGATGGAGGAGACTGAACCCACATGTATAAGAGGTAAGAGCATCTAAACGATTAGCAGTTAAAAAGAATGAAATCAAAATGCATTGACATGGGAGCCTTCCAAGGCATTGTTAAGCACAAGAAAACACGTTGTAAAACCATACTTATTGAATAATATCATGTATGTAAACAATCCCCTACCCCACAGAATCATGCTGTATACTTTCTATAGTTACATGTATGTGTGTGTAAATGCACAGGAGAATGCTCTAGAAAATGTAACATGGGTTATCTCTGTGGTGGGGTCAGCATAGTAGATAATGATCAAAGTAGACTTTTGTCCCATTGGTAATGCTTAAATTTTTATAAGGAGGATCTATTAATCTAGTGTAGTTAAGAATTATGTTTTTAAAAAAGAAAATCTAAGCACATATCTAGCTAATGGTGACACAGTGGGTCCAGCCACATCTGCCTGAGAGGGTCTGGGCCTGAATGTAGCTGTTGCTTCACTGATGTGAGCCTCACACCAGCAGGCCAGAGAGGGGCAGCCCACACCACTGAGATCCTGAAAGGCCACCAGTTCATCCAAACTCCCACTGGTCCCTCCATTCTGTTCTTCTTTGTGCCCCCAAACCATGTTATCTTTCTTTAGTTGGCAATCACCACACGTGTTTTGAGAACCTCTGTGCCTACTTCTTAATTTGTAGTCCCTTCCCGAGACTTTACTCCCATCTCCACAAATAAAGCTTACATCTGCTGACTAGTTCCCAGCACTGAGAGATGGGGGCTGGGGAGTGGGGAGTGGGGAGTGGTCAAAAGACCAATCCCCCAGGGGGTAAGATAGGGAAAGAAAAGAGGCTTCTAGGCTGACCAGACATACTGTTTTAAAAGGGACAGAAAACAACGGTACTGCCCCATTTCAAATGGTACGTCTGGTCAGCCTACTGACATCTTGAATTAGCCCAGTGAGACTAGGCTGACAGTTTGAAACAGGAAAATACCATTGTTTTCTGTCCTGTTTAAAATAGTACATCTGGTCAGCCTACTTCTGGGTAGGCTGAAGTCAGCAGAACACATATGCTGGCAAATTCTTTCTATTCACTATCTCCACCACCTCCTGCAACACACACAAAGACCACCATCACCTTAAGTGCCCCCAGCAATGGGTAATTCAACACTATATCAATTTAAGGTTGAGAAACTGGTAAAAAATAAATGCAAGAGGTGGAGGTCTGAAGATCTGGGAGAGTCTAAGGCATTCGTGGCTATTTGTAGAAGGTGGACCCCCGTTCTTCTCTGGAGACTCCTGCAGTTTATTCACTCACACCCCTTAGAGTGGGGAAATTGGCCCAGGCTCCTGAGTTCTGGATTGAAGGATAGGGGCCTGTGGATCTGAGGACAAAGTTGGCTATTTATAATTGGCTTTGTCTTAGTATCCATGGCTACGTATTCTCAGGGACCACCCAGTTTTTATCAACAGCTCCCAAATGGCTAAGTAGTGCCAGATTTAGGCCGAACTGTAAAGAGAATATGTTTTGTTTTATTTTGTTTTTATTTTTTAAATCTGTACCTGCAACCTCCTTAAACTGCTAAGAAATTAGATATTGACCTAGTCCTTTCCCTCTAGACCAGGGGAGTCAATTTTTCCTCTTAACATGTTTGCTGAGAGCAAAAATACCATTTGTAACCACCTGACACTTAAAACAAAGTTTCCGTATTTTTAACCAAGGGGACAAAACATTCCAATAAGAATACTATATACATCGGTCAAAGATAAGGCCTTGCTGTAGTCTGGGAGATGACCAGAGCCTCCCAGAGCAGTTCTATCACTATCAGATCTGCCCACCCACCTCCAGAATGCAGCCAAGAAGAAATTCTAACATATTTTAGCAAGACAACACACACACTATAGACGCTGAGCTCAGTGCCTCCCAATAGCTATTTGTATATTTTTGGATCAATTTCATGGTTCCTACAAAACTAGAGGCTGTTGTCCAAATTGGATTATGTCCCTCCTGTGAGCTGAGATGTGCTACCATTCCTCCCAATATTTCCCCGGGGTGTGGGAATGAGGTGATCAAGTCGGCTATCGTCTGTACCTCAGGCCACTGGCAAGGTTCTCATGGGATGAAACTGGAGATATCCCAAGGGGGCAAAATGCTGTGTCTCATACAAAGAACAAGGGCCTGTGACAACAATATAACTTTAATTTTAAAAACTGATTTACTAAGATACCTATTGCATATTGCTTTGGATTTGGAAATAGGGCTATTTCCTCATATAAAGGCCTGTTGACTAAGGCCAACTGTAGGGTATACTTAGCAGTCTAGGTTTTGAAATTGATAATATCAAACATGTACATTTGGGAAGGTAGTGGGTTAAGCTTTTGGAATACCACTAAGAACTTCTCAGAAAACCCCACATCAAGCCTCTTCAGCTTTGATTAATTTCCTAGAGCAGCTCGTAGAACTCAGAGAAACATTTACTTACATGTACAGTTTATTAGAAAGGGTAATAGAAATGATAACCTTTGCCCTAAGCATCACAGTCTGAGAATCTAAAAACTACACTTGAAGAGCCAGGTGAAGAGGTACACAGGGCAAGATATGAGGAAAGGGCGAAGAGCCTCCGTGCTCTCTGAGCAGATGCTCGTCAGCATCGCCACGTGTTCACCAACCCAGATGCTCTCCAAGCCCTGCTAGTTTTGTTTGCTTGTTTTAATGGAGGCTGTATTACGGAGTCATGATTGATTAAGTCAATGGCCATCGGCAACTGATTCAACCTCCAGCCTCCTCCCCTCCTCAGGGGTCAGAGGGGTGGGACTGAAAGTTCCAACCCTCTTTATCATGTGTTCAGTTCCCCTGGCAACCAGTCCTCATCCTTAGGTGCTTTCCAAAAATTACCTTATTATCATAAACTCAGGTGTGGTTGAAAGGGGCTTGCTATGAATATCTAAGCATTTTTATTACTCTTCTAACTTCAGAAATTCCAAGGACGTTAGGAGCTCTGTGCCAGAAATGGGGACAAAGAACAAATGTATATTTCTTACTATAATCACATCACATAGGTATATAATAATCCTATTTAATTTATATGCAAATACTGTTGAATGTGTATATTTAATGACTACCAACATATGTACCAAATTATGAACAATAGTTCTTTTAAAGGAGTGAGGTTGTGGTGAGGGTTAATACTAATAATAGAAAAATATTTCACTTTCTGTGTTAAACACTTCTATACTGTTTCATTTCAAAAGGAACATATGCTATTTTCCACCCATCTCAAAAATGTGGGAGAGGGGATTATTGCTCAAAGTGGTAAGAAAGAACAACCTAGTTTATAAACTTTTATTACTTGCTTAAGTTGACACTTCAGGTAAATAAAGCCATGTAACAGATACACATCTGTATGAAGATAAGCACCTTTATGAAGCTCATCTTCAGTATTATTCTAGAATTTTCAAAATTATTGCTCACCAGATGAATATTTTCTTTTTTAAAATTTTGTAAAAGACACAGTATACTTGTTCCTACATGCACAAAAATGTCCTGTATGACATGTAATGTTTCATTTATTCCATATATAATATTAAAGTATAAAATACACAGGTGACTTTACCCCCTACTGTAACTTGGCTTGAAATTTAACAAGATGAGTGATCTGTCTCTGGATAGAGATCTTAGAAATAGTTGACATGTTTTAGTTCTATACAAAATTCTAAGTTAAATATTTCAAGATGGCTTTGGTCAGCCAAGCCTGACTGCTGGTATGCAGACATGTACAAATCACTAAGAAAAATAATTAAAATCCTTACTTTGAATATGCAGCTTGGGGACCAGCATATCTGTTGAACATATTAACAGTGACTCATAACCACATGAGTTAAATATACTGAGGAATTAAACGTTTAGCTCATAGTTCTGGATGTGCTGAGATCTAGGGTTACTATAACACCAACAGAAAACTGGAAATGAATTAGAGATACTGGACTTGACTCCTAACTTCAAGGCCAAGAGTTTGCTACTAATGCACCCTGTGGGGCTCAGACAGGAGGGGAACCTCCCTGTCTCCCGCTGCCTTCTGTTTTCCAGGACTCTGTCTAGTAGGAAGGGGAAAATATCTTTGCAGCAGCCCGTAGTATAACTTGGATTCTTGCTTCTAATGTGAAGTCCAAGAATTGAAGAAAAAAAAAAAAAAGAGTTTAGTTACAAGGGGAGATAAATCTACACTTCATCGGCTTCAGAGAGATTTTCCAGGAACCCCCACAACAATTCTACTTGAATCTGGGTCCCCTCCACCAGTGGAAGCAGCAGGAAGGTGCTCACTGGCACACTGTCATCTTCTCTCAGTGCATTCCTGGCCTGGTGGTGGTGGTGGGGTCATCGCTTAGCAACGGGAGCATCCCAGAACTCCAGTCCCATGGGGCCAAACTCTGCTCTAGAGAAAAAAGCTGATACACTTAACACCCTTAACTGTAAATGCTGATGAGTGTAATCTCAGATAAATGGATAAACAAACTATGGAATTTTGTTCAGTGATAAAAGGCAACAAACTACTGATACTTGCAATAATAGATGCATCTCAAAAACATTATGCTCAGCAAAGGAAACCAGACACAAGTGAGTACTCAAGAAATAGCCTAAAAGGGGGTAAATGAGACTGGACCTGCTAAGGGGTTAGAAAGTTGTACAGGCATGTCTAGCATTTCTGTGTAGAATGTGTGGGTAAATGTCATCTATTCGGGTTCATCCAAAGTTCTCAAGAAAAAGAAACAGTCATTTTTAATATCCTGTTGTACAGGGTCTGGCAGAAGTAATGCCCCTTTTTATGGGCTAGTAATCTATACCAAGTCTTTTATTATAAAATCATAAGCATGTAATTCTGTGACATAATAATGTCACACTCAATCACACTATGCTACTTCAAAAAGGTTACTACTTCTGCTGCATATCTGTCCTTAGCCAGAAGCTGTTAGTTTTCAACTCAGCATTCATTACCCCATTCTTTTTCATTCCAGAACCCCAATTTACTCAAGTAGCAATTATATTCTACATGGTGTGTCTTCTTGATTTGCTTAAATTTAAGTGGTCTTCTTCTCCTACTTAAGGATAATTTTACAATTGGGTATGTGACCCCCTTCTGGACAATGAGATGTAAAAGGTCAGGCAGCTTCTGGGAAAGATTCTTTTCCTCTTAATCACAAGAGATGGTCCTCTTCTTTTCTAGACATTGCTGCATCCAGCAGAGACACCTTCCCTGGGTATCTCCCTAGGAGATGTGGGGGGCAAAGTAAAAACCCTAAGAGTGACAGAACATGAAGAAAGAAAAACTCTGATTTCTTGATTACGTGGCTGAGCCACTGAATGAACCAATTCTGGAGCAGCTTCCCCCTGAACTTCATGTTGAGAGAGAAAATAAATTTCCTTATTGCTTAAGCCACATTGAGTAGTCTGACTTTTTCTGTTCCTTGCTGCTAAAAGCATCTTAACGGATATAACAACTTCTTGGGGGTGATACATAACTCCTAATACACAAAAGACACTCCATAAATGTTCGTTGGAATATTATACGAATGTGTATCTCCGACTCAATGATGACCTCAAAGTTGCATCATTCCATCCAAGTAAGCCTGAATTTGAGCTTGTTTATACTGAAAAAATGTGTCACAAAGTAAGAGGATATGGTAAGATTTATGGAGAATGAGTACGTCTGAGAATCACTGATGGTCAAGAGTCAACAAGGAGCACAATAGTAAACCATCTGGCTGGAGAAATGTGGTTTATGCATAGAGGGACTTCAACTTTCAGTATGAAATCCTTGAAAATTTTGCTATAAACATGTGGAAATGATGACACAGCGGGATAAGTGATAATCTGAAAGGTTTTCTCAATCTGAGATCTGGTGAAGACGAATGAAACAGATACTGGCCTCTAGAACAAAAGGTTTAAAGCTTTCGGTTATGACCCAAGGTTCTGTACTATTTTATACTTAGAGAAATGCTACTCCATATGGATGTTTTTGTTGTTTTTTTTAAAAGATTTATTTTATTGTTCTTGACAGAGACAGAGAGAGACAGAGAAGTGGGAGGACCCAGAGCAGTTTCCATAGTTGTCTGTCATCAGTTTTCAACATGGTTTCATTCCATACAGGAGAGTGGGGGCCGCGCAGGGCAAGAACTGGGCTGGGGGCCTCTCACATGGGAAGCACATCCCAGTTCAGTATATGGGTCCTCATGGCCAGGGCCGGAATTTGATCCTTGGTCCCTGGGGCTGCAAAATGAGCATTTAACTCACTGAGCCATCCCAGCATCCCCTCCCTATATAGATACTTTCTTTCTTTCCTTTTTTTCCTTTTCTTCTACATATTGCTACAGCTAGTGAGTTTTTTGCAATGAGAAAAATGGCAATTCTAGGAAGCCTTTGTTCAAACAATAACCCAGAGCCATGATTTTTTGGGGACCTTAGTCAACACTGTACTTTTCCACCCAATCATACCCAACTTAAAAAAAAAAAAAAAAAAAAGATTTTTTTAGGGAAATTTTAAGTTCACAGCAAAATCAAATGTAAAGTGTAGAGATTTTCTATATATCTCCTGCCACACACATGCATAGCTTTCTCCATTATCTCCATCACTCACCAGAATGGTACTTCTGTTACAACTGATGAGCCTACATCGACATTGTTGTTATAACCCAAAACCTATACTTTACATTAGGATTCACTCTTGGTGGTGTACATTCTCTGTGTTGACATCTATTATGACATGTGTCTACCATTATAGTATCAGACAGAATAATTTCACCACTCTAAAAATTCTCTGTGCTCTGTCTATTCATCCCTCCCCCACCACTATCGACAACCACTGCAATTTTTACTGTCTAAATAGTTCTGCCTTTTCCAGAATGTCATATAGTTGGACTTATACTATAGTATGTAGCCTTTTCAGATTGACTTATTTCAGTTAATAATATGCATTTAGTTTTTCTCCATGTTTTTTCATGGCTTGATAGCTTCTTTCTTTTTGGCACTAAATAATATTTTGTAAAGATTTATTTTACTGTTTTTGACAGAGAGACAGAGAGAGGAGGGAGGACCCAGAGCAGTCTCCATAATTGTAGGTCATTAGTTTTTGACATAGTTTCTTCCACAGGTGGGCGTGGGGGTGGACAGGGTGGGAACCAGGCTGTGGGCCTCCTGCATGGGAGGTACGCCCCATCAGGAACCAAACTGGGGTGAGAAGCACACCCCAGTTCAGCATATGGGTCTGCACTGCCCAGGGCTGGGACCAGGACTCGATCCTTGAACCCGGGGCTCCATCCTTGGACTCCGGGGCTGAAATACAAGCGCTCAACCCCTGAGCCATTCTGGCTTCCCCGAATAATATTTCATTGTGTGGATGTACCACAGTTTATTTCTATCAACCTACTGAAGGGCATCTTGGTTGCTTCTAAGTTTTGGCAATTATAAATAAGCTGCTATAAACAAACACATGTAGGTGTTTGTGTAGACATATGTTTTCAACTCATGTAAATACTGAAGATTATAATTTCTGGATTATATGGTAAGAAAAAGTATGTTTAATTTTGTAAGAAACCATCAAACCGTCTTCCAAAGTGGCTGCACCACTTGCATTCCCACCCTCAATGAATGGGAGTTCCTGTTGCTCCACATCCTCATCAGCATTTGGTATTGTCAGCGTTCTGGATTTGGGCCCTTCTAATAGGGATGCCATGGTATTTCACTGTTGTTTTATTAATAATTTGCAATTTCCTAACAACATATGCCTGGAGTACCTTTTCATATACCTTTTTATTTTTTTAGATTTTTGGTTTTCTTTTTTTAAATTTTGTTATATATATTTTTAATTGAGATGTAATTGACATACAATATTGTATTAGTTTCAGATGTACAACATAATGATTCAGTATTTGCATGTATGGCAAAGTGATCACCACAATAAATCCATCACCATACTTAATTACAAATTTTTTTCTTGTGAAGTATAAGTTTATGGTTTACTTAGCCACTTTAAAATATGCAATACACTTTTTATATGCTTATTTGCCACTTGTACATCTTTGGTTATGTATCTGTTCAGGTCTTTGGCCTATTTTTATTGGGTTATTTGTTTTCTTATTGTTGAACCAAATTTTAAAATTCATTTTGGGGACAGATTTCAAAAGAGGTTGATCCTCTTCCCAACCCGATTCTAGCTATCTGTTCTAGATGCTCTGAAACTCACATGAAGGCAAGGCTAGAATTTTAGTTCACTACAATATACATTATTTAACATCTATTATGTGTCCAACACATTGTTTTAAGCATTGTGGAAAATACAAAAAAAATGTCAAATACAGTAGTCCCTACCATCTTGGCAATTTGGGAAGAAACCAAAAATATGACAATGAAAAAAATATGTTAATATTAAAGGTTAATTGTCAAATATGTGGTATTCTTTTTATGTATTTTCCATGAAATTCTTTTTAATCTAATTAAAACCCCAAATTTCTATATACTACATTTAAAAGTTATTTTATAAAAGGTGATGATCAATTAGGCAGGTGTTTTCTTGAGAACTGTTACGTAATCTATAAATTTGTAAAGTGCATATACATTTCACTTTTACTGATGCACTGAATTATATCAATATCAGGCAAAATAAAAGAAGGAATGGAACACGAGAAATTGATGGAACTCTGTAAGTGGAGAAAACTTATCACAAGGACTCATACTTTCTTCTTTGGTGTGGACATAAAGATCACATCAGTGGAAAGAAAGACCAGTGTAGAAACAACCAACCAGTGAGCTAAAGTGTGCTAATGATAGAGGCATGGCAGCAATTTGGAAACAAATGCTTAATAACAAAGTGTCTGTCTGTTAGTATACCAATCCTTCAGGAACCTGAAGACTGTAATGAGTCTGTGATAAAATATAAGCATTATGAAAAGATTTAAATTTCATCTGAAGAATCATCAAGAGATAAAATGCCTGTGGAAAAATGACTGACCAGAAAATCTATCCTGTCAGGACATTTCCCAGACTTACACAAGGCTCTTCCATAAGTGGGGCCCACAAATGATCACCCAGGAGAAAACAAACAAACAAACAAACAAACAAACAAAAAACAATAACCACATTTCATTGAGATTAGAGTCCCTGGGGAAGCACAAAACAAACATTACAAAGAGGCTAATTAACCAGAGGAGTTTGTGTAAGCATTTTGGACTTTGATTAAAATGGATCTTCTCAGGAACATTCCATTGCAACCACCCTAAAAACTGGGTTCTCTAACCAGCCTTCGCATACTAGAAAACCTACTGGTACAAGAAGAAAGTAGGTATCATGGGTTAATATCTATAAATGGAACTTTGTGATACATCCTTTGAACTTACTTCCCCTGATGCTTTATCAACTAATGGTAGGTCAGATAAACAAACCAAGGACTTTCCAGGAATGGGGAAATAGTAAAATTACCACTATGAAGTTTTTATTTTATTTGATGGCTGACATTTTTTTTAAGATTTATTTTATTGTTTTTGGCAGAGACAGAGAGAGGCAGAGAGAAGGGGGAGAGCCCAGAGCAGTCTTCATAGTTGCACATCATCAGTTTTCAACATGGTTTCATTCCATACAGGTGGGCAGGGGCCATGCAGGGTGATAACTGGGCTGGGGGCCTCCAGCATGGGAAGCACACCTCAGTTCAGTATGTGGGTCTGCAGGGGCCAGGGCTGGCATTTGATTCTCGGTCCCCAGGGCTGTAAAGCAAGCGCTCAACGTGCTGAGCCGTCCCAGCTTCCCCTATGGCTGACGTTCTTAGTTGCCTACTCAATAGTCAAGCAAGTATGTCTGCCATTTGTTTTTCTTCCTTGTTAATAGAACCCAAATGTTGTTCACTGTTCTCCAAGTAGCCATGTCCTTCAGGGAAGTGAATTTCTTCTAGTCCCATAGGACTAATGTCTCTTGCCATGCAATTTGTTTTAAGCAACAGGTATGTGGGATAAACCTGGCCATTGAAACAGGAGGGATGTGTACAAGGAGGAGTCTGGGAAAATTTTTCTGTCTTGAAAGGGGGCATATGACAGGGTCATCTCATGTTTCTGCCTCTAGAAGAAGGCTAATCTATATTTTATTTGTTCACTTAATAAATATTTATGGCTCAGCACGTGTCCTGAAATCCAAAGTCTACCTGTAAAGAAATGACTTTAAAATATAGGTGAGTTTCAAAAGTACATTCTAATAAACTCTTGTACTTTAGAAATAGAGTGAAAATGTAAGGGAAATAGCAGACCAGAAGAAGTAAGGGCTGGGTCTCTAGCCGGACAGTTCTGAAGGCCTAGTTTGGTTTAGAGGTCAGGAGGAGGAAATGCATGCATTAGATAAAGACTAGAGGCAAGGAGATGAGAAGGAGAAGAACAGCACAAGGGTCCCAAGAAAATCAACCAACTCCAAAGCCCAGGAGGTCACCAAAGATTCACAGGATGATGCAGTGATCGTAGTCCTAGGCTGAGGAGCAGAACAACAGTCCAAGAATCTGAAAGACCAGCGCAGCTTGAACAGGGTGAAACTTCTAATCTTGTAGTAGGAATGTCTGCTTTGTGCTGTGGTTTTAACTAACCCACGACACAAATGTGTGCATGTGGTAAGAGAGAAACTGAGTCCGACCCAGCTTGGGAGATGCTGATTCCAGCACAGACCAAGCTTCTGCCCCTGTCCCAGGCCCTGGACGTCCTCCTTTCTTCTGGCCTCTCCTTTGGGGCTCTTCTCTTCTGCCCATCCCATAAATTATTCCTATTCAAAATGTGGCCCAGGGACTCTTGCTGGCACCTGAGATACTTTTAGGGAGAACGTAATATTAAAACTTTTAGTAGCCATATTGTCACAGTCTTGGTAACTATGAAATATGAAGCAATATAATTATAATCAGCATAGATGTAGGATTTTGATTCTTGTCTCTGTGCATGAAAATGGCTGGGGAGGTAAGGTGACTGGGAGATAGTTCAGAATGTGATATTTCAGCCACAGCCTTGATGACATCAGACACTTAATAAAGGGTTACCTAAAAGCAGAAGTTTCTGGAGACATTCCAAGCAGATGCTGAGGATGTGACCTGGCTCTTAGAAGAATTCAGCTTAAACAAAAGAAGTAGTAAGGATTAGAACACAGTTGTAAATTTCCTGTCATGCCCAAGGGAGCAAAGACCTTCAAAATCGAGTAAATGTGGTCAAAAGGTACCAACTTCCAGTTATAAAATAAATAAGTCATGGGGATGTAATGTACAGAATGGTGATTATAGTTAATAATACTGTATGCATGTTATATATTTGAAAGTTGCTACAAGAGTAGATCTTAGAAGTTTTCATTATTAGAAAAGAATTTTAACTATGTATGGTGATGGATATTAACCAGACTTATTGTGATCATTTCACACTTTATACAAATCCCAAATCATTATATTATACACCTGAAACCAATATAATGTTATACTTACATGTCAATTATACCTTAATTAAAAATAATTAAGGACTGCAGTTACTTGATGAAGAGATTTCACAATGAAACCATGAAGGGGTCAACCTCCAGGACATCATCTCTTATCACCCCTTGTATGGGAATCACATACAACTAGTGGCAGCACATAACCAACAGATTTAAGATACAAAAGCAAATTTGTATGTGGTTGGGATCAGTACATGTTTATGCGCATATATATTTAATAGACAAGTGAATTTTTATTATCTCTCCTTATTCAGTCTCAGGTGACTTTCTTTTCGTAACAAAAAATTTTCTGGTTTTCATTTATCTAGTGGCTAGTTCAGTGTTCACCCTGCTACCCCCACTCCCCATACCTATCCACCCTGATCTTTTCTCAGAAACTGCATCTAAGCAGATCTTTCCCATCAGGCTTTGGTGCAAGCAGCTCAAGCTATCTCTTCTAGCTTTGGGTCATCTGTAAATTGTAAAGCAAGCTTTCTATTCATAAATAGAATCCATAAATAAATTAGGGGGTCAACTGTGTCCATAACACTAGGAATTATTAATCTAGCCAAGAGTTAGAAGAAAAAAGTAGTAAGAGGATGTTTCTAGTAATATTGATAATTCTGTATGACTGGTAATTCTGATAATACTGCCAAAGTATCTGATAATATTGTCAAAGGGTTATTTTCAAATCATGGTAAGGAACATAGAAAGGGAGTTTGCCTAGACTTAATTTTAATTTTCTACACAGTGATTAACAAGTAGTAACTTCTATATCGTAATTATAATGAATGGTTCCATTGAGTCTTGTTTTTTTTCATTTGGACAGTTATCTATTTCTTGTTTTGTATCCAAACATCTTGATCTCTTTTTTTCTCCTGTTACCCATCAATTCCCATTTGTCACTGTCAAGCATTCTTTTTAAAATTAATGAGTTATTGAATTATTAGTTTCAGCTGTACAAAACAACAGAATGACATTTATACACCTCACAAAGTGATAACCTCAATAAGTCCACTACCCATCTGACACCATACATAGCTATTATAATTACATTGACTATACTCCCTATGTGGTGCTCTACTTCCTGTCACTAACTATTCATATATACAGGGTTGGGCAGAAGCAATACCCCCTTTTTTATGAGCTGGTAATGCTCCAACAGAGCATTACTTCTGTCAGACCCTATACAATTTATAAATATATATATATATATATATATATTAATTATAATTGACATTTAATATTATTTTATATTCATTTTAGGTATATAGCTTAGTGGTTAGGCCTTTATATAATTTATGTGCTTATATAAAGTGATGCCCCTGGTAAGTCTTTTACCCATCTGACAGCATACATAGTTTTTACAACATTATTGACTCCATTCCCCATACTGTATTTTACATCCCCTTAGAATTTTTTGTTGATTTGTTTTGGAACTGCATTCAGCTTGCTTTGTTATTTAATAAAAACTCTGATAGGTGAGGAAGAAGATTAATATTATTAGTTTGTTTCAATTTCCTTTCCAATGACCTGACTTTATAATTAACAAAGCAATCACATCTATAACTGTCAGGAGAAGCTGCGGGTAAAATCACTAGAAACTGTGGTCTAGCCAACCATGGGGTTGGAGATCTGAGGAAGGAGACAGGAGAGCAAGATGTATTTTGTAAACCTTAATGTTTTAAGACATAATTTCATTTAAAAAAATGTAGTTCCAAATATCCTGCTTACTTTGGCTCTCTTTTATCATAAAACAGGCAGTTCTTTGTGCCTTGAAAGAGACACACAGGCTGCAAAGAGCCATCTGAACTGCCCAGAAATGTCTTTAATCTTGATCACTTTCAAACACAGATCTCCATGGTGAACGATTTTCTGAGGACTTCTTACAATGCAGAGTCTGTTCAGAGGACGCTGATTTCAAAACCTCTGTACACAGGGCATAATGAAGAGGGGAAGAAAGTGCACCGCTTTGGGTAACTTAAGAAAAAGGAAGAAAATTCTACAGGAAATGAAAGACTACCCAAAGTAGAAAACATGTAGCATGCCATGATTCAGAATAAAAGACATGTGACCCTTCCAAGTCTAGCAGACCAGTGCTTGCCCTCAAGCACTGTGAGGGATTATACAGCTTCCGGTTGTGTGAAGAAGCACAGATAAAAAAGGATGCATGTAAAGGGTACGATGATCGCAGGCAAGGGATTCTCACTGATCTTTCATCAGTGATTTAGGTTCTATAATTTTCCATTAACTTTTATTCTCTTAGAACTATAAAAATCCCACTCACTCTTGAACCTGGTACGGGTGCTGTATACTTACTGTTTAGCAGTGCAGACTGTATGTGGATAGAATAACCATTAAATGCCTGTCTGAACAGTCTGGTAATTTAGGCATTTAGGAATGTGATGAAGCTGCTACACTGTTGAATTTTAGAGATAACTGTGTGCGTGAGGAATTCAATGGCTCCTTTCCAGGACTGGTTAGTATTGTTTGCCTTTAGATCTACTTGTCCTGCTTCGCTCCGTATCACATGAGGCTGACCGTTGCAGACTGTCTCAGGCTCCCGTTTCACGGGCCTCTAGCTGGGTTTGGCCAGAGACTGGAAGGTGGGAAGAGGGGGAATGCCAGGTTATTGCTCACCTTCCTTCTCTGGCATTGGTTTCATCGCTTTCCTGGCTCCAGCTTCCAATGGACAAACCCTACAAGATTCCAGCTTTGACTGGTTAGCTTTTATGTCTCTCCAGCTTAAGGGTGGTAGCAGTTTTCAGCTATGACCAATTTTGGTTTGCTTCACTGTCCCCTGTTGAGCTTCTAACCTTGGTTGTCACTTTCCTACATTAAATTCCTTCTGTTTTTAGATACTCAGAGTAGTTTCTGTTTCCTAATCAGATCTTGAATGCTACAACTGATGTATGGGTTCATTGTCATCTATTGAATCATGTCTTCTTTTAATTTAATATAGAATCCCCTACTTTTGTGATGAAAAAGAACAGTAATTAATGTGTACGGAGAGAGCGCTTTACAAGCACCAGGTAAAAGTACTTCGTAAGCTGCTGAGCAGAGGACAGCTACAGCTTCAGCCTCCAGCTTCCCTTGGCAGCAGCTGAGCCACACCCACTCAGAGGTGCCCGCGGCTCCTGACTCCTCGGTCATCTAAATACTGTGCCCTTGAGCTCCAACCAGAAGTCTCAGAACCACTTGTGCATCCCTGAGATGGGGACGGTGCTTCCTCCAAGCTCTCTCTTCTAGGGCCACCCCCAGAGACAATGCTTCTCTTTTGGGTTCCATCCTTAGGGGTAGAGTCTGCTTCCTTCCATCATTATCTGATTTACCTCAGCATCCTGGCTTCCATCATCTGAGTAAGCAATTTCCTGTATTCATCCTCCTCCAGTTGAAGTATCTAGCTTGGTTTGTGTTACTCTGAGTAGACCTTGACGGATAAATAGGGTCTTCTACCTTAATTCCAATAAATATTCCATTGATCCTAAGAAATTGGCACTTTCAGCCCATTTATTTCTATATTTATTTAAAATATACTAAGTTTGTAAGATATCATTTATATCACTATTTTCTTTTTTTTTCTCTTAGAAAATAATAAGAACAAATACAAACACTGTCAAATAATTGCAAAAATATTGTTTACAAGCATAACAATACTGCAGAAACACAATATTTGACTGGCAGGCAGTGACTATGTGATACTTTGAAATGTTCATCAGCAACTGATGAATGAAAGACACACTTGATGTGCAAAGGATGATTGAGAAATATGTGAATGCTTAACAATTTAATAGTTGAGAACCTCCTGTATTTGCTCTCCTGAAAAAAATAGAGCTGTATTGGCAGATTCCTATGCTAGTGTGATTAGAATATTTTTATTGGCCATCCTGAGCTTATTACTACCACCTGCCAGACATTACTTTTTAAAAAAGATTTATTTTATTGTTTTTGACAGAGAGAGACACACACAGAGAGAGTGAGATGGAGACAGAGAGAAGGGGGAGAAGCCAGAGCAGTGTCTATAGTTGTACATCATCAGTTTTCAACATGGTTTCATTCCACACAGGTGGGTGGGGGCCACACAGGGTGGGAACCAGGCCAGGGGCCTCCTGCGTGGGAGGCCGAACCAGGGGCCTCCCACACATGGAAAACTCACCCCAGCAACAACTGAACTGAGAGCCTCCCCACATGGGAAGCACACTCCAATTCAGCATATGGGTCCACACAGTCCGGGGCTGGGACTCGATCCTTGGACCCCACGGCTGCAAAGTGAGCACTTAACCTGCTGAGCCATCCCAGGTCCCCCCCAGATTACTTTTTATGTTATAAGCTGGCAGTAATGAAAATCAAAAGTTCTCAGCCTTAGTCCATTGATACATGTGGCAGACAGAATTCTGAGATGGCTCTAAGATTTCTGCCCTGAAGTGTATAATCCCCTGTCCTTGAGTATGAATGAATCTGCAAATATAATGGATGTCATTCACATGATTATGTTACATTATATGACAGAAAGAATCTTTCAGGTATAATTTTATTCCCTAATCAGTTGATTTTAACTTAATCAAAAAGGGTATTACCCTGATGGGCCTGACTTAATTGGGTGAGCCCTTAAATGGGATTGTACCCTTCCTGAAACCAGAGATTCAAAGTGCGACAGAGAGGACCTTTGGAAGGAATCAGAGTGTGGCCTTTACTAGCTGAGAATGTTCCCCAGAAAAAAGACAGTGAGACCTCAGTCCTACAACCACAAGGAAGTGAATTATGCCAACGTTAAGGAAGCTTAGAAGTACAACTTTCCCTTAGTCAAGCTTCCACATGAGGACTCACCTGGCTGACATCTGGACTTCAGCTTTGTATGACACTAACTTGCACTGGACTCCTGACCCACAAAACTGGGAGGTAATAAGTTTGTGTTAAGTCACCAAGACTGTGGTAATTTGTTACATGTGCAGTAGTAGGAAAGTAATACAATCAATGAAGGAATCAATATAAGTAGATTCCATTTGCAAAAGCAAAAATTCATAATAGCTCCAATAAGAAATCGGTAAGACTTATATAAAGAAAATCATAAAATTTTACTGATACATAGAAGAGGATTTGAAAAAAGGAAAGATATATCATGTTCCTAAATGGAAATTTTAATGTTTTAAAGATATCAATCTTAAATAAATTTTATGACAGCTAAGAAATGCATTAATAATCCAATAGAAAAAAAAGTAAAATATTTGAACAGAAAATATGCAGACCATTTGGAAATCTTTGGGAAAGACCACTCTGGAAATAGCATCCAGGACCCTAAACTAATCCATAATCTTTAACTGGAACTAAAATCTATAATAGAATAGGCCTAATTTTAGGTCAAGCAAACTCAACTGGACTGAGATGGTAACTCCAAGAGAATAAATGATTTTGCAAACCCACAGAGGTAGAGAAGTAAGCACAGAGACAGTGAAGTAAATCAAAACGAGAATGGGAATACTTTTGTAATCATTCTAGGACCTGTGGGACAGGGTATGTGAAAACCCTCTGTATGCTCTAAATATATACTATATACACATTATTATATCTTTGAAATATAGGTAATGATATCTGCTTTACTTAGGGTAATTTACAGAGTAATTCAATTAGTCATGTGAATATGTAATTTAAAAAATGCATGCCTGTTAATACAGGGTTAGCTCTTTGCTGAAACCCCAATCTGGATCCCAAATGTACAGAGGGGCCATTCTGAAGTCCCTGGGCAATAGGGGCAGCAGCAGCAACAGCAGGAATTGCAATGGTCTAGAAGACAGACTGTCTGATGGAGTCTCCTCTACTCTCCATCCTGTAGAATGCTGCCGCCACAGTGGTTTGGCTATAAAAGGGCATCAGCTGAGACCTTCAGCTTCACGCTGAGCCAGTTTCATGCCTGAGCGACCTGTGCAGCTGCAGATAGAAGGGTCCCATGCTTGGTGTATTGCTCTGTTGACAGTCTTAAAATTCATAATAATTTCTTAACAAAGGACCCTGCATTTCCGTTTTGCACTGAGCCAGGCAAATTATGTAGTCAGTTCTGGCTTTGGAATCCATTTGGATTTTTCCTTCTTCTGACAAACAGGAATGAAATTTATAAAGAGTAGTCAAGAAACTCGTGGAAAGAATGGGAAGAAGAGTAAAAAGCAACAACTATGTTTTCCTTTTCAGTATATTCACCCTTCACCTTAATACACTTTTTAGATCTTTCAATAACTATTTATTTCCTGAGGCCGGGGGATTGTTTTTGCCCTCATGTTGCAGCTTTAACCTCTTTGTCTCTATAAATTTCTTCCCTTGAAGCTGTCTTTTCATATTTGGGTACAAATATGGAAAGACAGAGCCAGGTCTGGACTGTAGGAGGGTGGTTTAACGTTTGGAAGCCACAGTCTTGAAGAGTAGCCAACACAACATTGCTCTTGTGCAGAAGCACATTGTTGTGCAAAAGCAGCACCCCTTTGGTCCATTTTCCTTTTCTTTTCTCCTTCACAGATTCTTTTTAACTGTTTCAGCAGACTGTAATAGTACTCTCCAGTTATTGGGACATCCTTATCCTTGCAATGGATCCGCAGGATACCCTCTGTATCCCAAAACACAGTAGCCATGATTTTCCCAGCCGATTGCGACACCTTGAACTTCTTAGGTGGTGATGTGTCCTTTTCATGTCACTGCATGGACTCCTGCTTTGACTCAGGCTCATAAAGATAAACCCAAGTTTCATCTTCAGTGACAATCTGGTTTAAAACTTCATCTTTGTTGGTCTCTACAGAGGTTCAAAAACTGTCGTGAACACTCCATATGCTGTTGTTTGTGAAGTGACGTGATCATTCTTGGTACCTATCTTGCACTGACTTTTGACATCCTTGGATGCTGATGAAGAATATTTAAAATGGTGGTAGGTGATACTCCAACCATTTCTGCAAGCTGCTTTTTGTTCAATCTGGCATCTTTTACTACAAGTTTTCAATGTCTTTTTTGACAATGTCTGAGGAAGTGGCCTCAACAAGGCAGCCCAGACGGAGGTCGTCTTCAATTAACTCTTGCTTGAAAAGGTTATGACATTTGTAAACCATGGATTTCCGAGGGCAACGGTCCCTGCAAACACTAACATCTCTTCCAAAATGGTTGAAGGTGTTTTCCCTTGTTTTGTGAGGAACCTAATGACAGTGCAAAATTCAATTTTATTCATATGTGGGGTTTTCTTCATGTTTGACATGCTTCTTTGACAGTATCTGAAAGAACATGGATGCAAGTAGGCTGAAACTTGTTACATATACTACCGGTATTAATAATAATGTCACACAATCAAATTGTGTGTACTAGTACCCCCACCTCTCCTATAACGCTCTTTTCTGCAAACTTCTTGACCACCCCTCATACCTGTGGTTAGGCACTGGCCCAGGAGTGAGCCTTTCTAGAACTGTCCTCACCTGCTTCCCTGCGCAACTGTTTCTTCTCTTTAATATCCATCTGTTGGAACCACTATAATTTCCAGAAACCTGGCTGAGAGAATCCTGCTGAGTTGAATTTGACCTTCGCAGCATGGCTTTTCTGTCAATGACCTACATGTTGTTACAGGTGTGGTGAATAAAGGAAGTCCTGACCCTACCTGGTGGGTAGCTTGGGTCCCTGAGAATACTGTCTTCAAAACTGGACAAAGGAGGACAGATGAAAGGACAGAAGAGGTTAGAAAAAGATAGTATCACTCAGGGATCAAGAATGATTGCTCAAAAGTGAACTTCTACCACTGAATGTTGCTTAACCTCCCTGAGCCTCAGTTTCTTCATCTGTGAATTGGGCAAGCAGAGGAGGTACCACCCTACACGTCCCTCCCCCTCTAACCCCCCGCCCCCTTACTGCTGGAGAGGACACAGTATGCACAAAAGCTTTGTGTAGGCCCTGAAGCTCAGCGTTAGCACTTATTACTACACAGCGGTTCCTAATCATTTGGGTTATGGGGCCCTGAGAATCTGATGAAACCTTGGGTCCCCCCCCCCAATGTCATCTCCCTAAAAAGAGCTTGCAAAAGGTGCCATGGTTAGCAAACTCTT
>PVKE010025856.1:0-22729 GCA_004027555.1 Craseonycteris thonglongyai | reverse complement strand
GTACTTTGCCAGCATTGAGTGAGCTCTCTGAGTGTCTTGATTAATGCAGCCCTGAAATCTGTTTCACTTAGATTTGATTCCAAGTGTGCAAGGTCCTTTACTAAAGACTGCCCCTGATCTTCTGGAGGGGCTTTGGATTCTGAGGTGTGCATTGTGTTTGATGTGGTTCTTTTTGCTTTACGCATGAGTCTGTTTTCCCTATGGGGTTTTCCTATCAGATGGGCTTCTCTTTATTTTTTCTTTTGGGCTCAGTTGTGAGAGAAGGAGATTTTGGGAGAGGGTTGGGGGAAGCAGACAGCTTCTGTGTCCTGGGGCACTTCAGGTTGCTGTCTTAGCTGTTAGATAGCAGGGTAGTAAAGGTGTGACCAGGGGTGGGGGCATGTGAGTAGGAGCTAGGGCGGGCCTGAGACACAATAACAGATTCCTCTTTCAGCAGGGGAGCTGGTGGTTTAGTGCGGGCGGGGCGCAGGATCTCCGGTCTTTCTCTCCTCCGCCTGGCTGCCCCTCCTTCAATTGTGTGTGTGAGCCGCTCCCGCAGGGCAGCGCTTGGATGGGCTGGGGCTTGGCTGAGGCCCCGGTTGACTGCACAGTCCCGCACAAAGGCAATGACGTCAAGGTCTCCAGGTTGACAGCCCAGTTGCGTGCATGAGCAGTAGCACCCCAGTGGCCTGTTGGGCAGGGCACCAAAAGCCCAGTTGCGCGCTGGTGAGCAGGCAGTGGTGCCGAGTAGGCCCAGTGGGCGGGGCGCCGAAAGCCCAGTTGCGCACTTGCGTGCTGGCAGCAGAGCCATAGTGGCCTGGTGGGCAGGGCACCGAAAGCCCCGGTGTGCGCATGGTGCCGCAGTGGCCCAGTGGGCGGGGTGCTGAAAGCCCTGTGAGCACAGACCATAGCTCCTCTGGCAGCCAATCTGTGCTCCCAGCTCTGTTGAGACCGCCGGATTCACTCTAAGCACGTCCAATGCAGCTATGCCCACTCAAGCCCCAGCCCTCACTCCAAGAGCCCTGTCTTCAGAAGGCGCTCCTTCACAGTCAACCTCCTCCGTAAATCAGGGGTGCTGAGCTGTTGTGGGCTGGCGCCCTGCTCTCACCCCACCCGTCGGGAAGTGCAGCCGCCCTGCTCCACAGTCCCTGTTCCACTTTAGGCTCTGTGATCTGATTAGGGCACTGCGTGCTATCCCTTGAGTTCGGATGTTAAATTGTCCACAGTCTTGTGGGGATTCCACGCTCCCCAGGTCTCAGCTTCCAGCCCACCCTCAATCCAGCTCCACTCTGACCGTAGTCCCCCAATCCCCCTTTGTTTTTGCCAGCCCCGGGCCGCGCTCCGAGTCTCTGTCCCCGAACCTCTGCTTCCCCTTCCCTCTCCCGCTCTCCCTTTTTTTCTCTAACCTTTGTGTGTTGTTCTGCGTTGTGTGGTTCTCTTAGTTGAGGTTTCTTCTCAGGGTTTCCCCTGTGGATTCCCCTCTGTTCACAAGGCCCTTCCCAGGCAGTTATTGGCGTTGTCCTCTCATGCCGCCATCTTTTTTTTTCTCCTGGTTTTTTTAATAAAAGAAAATTTACTTCTTGGATCATCATTGAATTTGCATCCTCTTTTCTTACTTATTATGTTAAAAATCTAAAAAAATAATTTAAAATTATATTATAAATTATTATATACATATTGCTTAAAAACACAGTAAGTACATAATTACATGAACATATTTTATTGTTAGTTTATAAATTAAATTAATTTGATTGTTATAAAGTAACTATATTTTAAAAATTATTTTAATTGTAATCCTATATTTCTTTCTATATAATAACAATATTAACTTGTAGTATTTTTCCTCTGAATTTGCCATAACATAAGTCGTAAGTGTCACTTTCAAGGCCAGTGCGAGACTTTTTGCCGCCACTATAAAATATAAATAATACGAGTACTGTCTGCTAAATTCAAGAAAATTTATGTATTTATAAAATAAATACATAAATTACTTACCTAAATTATCTGAATAGCTGATTTGTTGACATCACTTATTTAACTAGCACTAGCACGCAGTACGATGTGTATCATCTGAGAGACAGTTACAAAATATTTTCGTCATTGCCAATGCCAGAAAATGCCATTGTTCATTAAGTCCAAATAATGGTGGTTGAATTCTAACAACTGATCAACAATGCGAACTTTGATAAGCAGTTCTCGATAATGAGTTCTCAACAATTATTTGTTATTATTAAAATTTAACATTATAAAATTAACAAAAATAATATAAAACTCATATCCTGGTGAAATAGCCACATGGCCACCAAAAACCGTATATTCCCTTCCCGTTCTCCTGCCGTTCCCTAGCTTGTCGTGCATTCTTTCCAAAAATCGGGACTTTTTTAAAATGCCGCGGGATGTGGGACAAACTTAAAAATCGGGACTGTCCCGCCAAAAGCGGGACGTCTGGTCACCTCGTCCAATATGGATACATTATTATTAACTAAAGTCTGTAGTTTATATTAGGGATTTCTCTTTGTATTGTTCAGATTTTGGAGTTTTGACAAATGCATAATGACGTGTATTTACCATTATGGTATCATACACAATAGTATCACTGTCCTAAAAATCTGCTTTTCCATTTATTTATCATTATCTCTTTCTCCCTCTCCACCCTTTTAAACCCCTGACAACCACTGATCCTTTTACTACTTTTATAGTTTTGCCTATTCCAGAATGTCGCACAGTTGGAATCATATAGTATGTAGCCATTTCAGATTGACTTTTTTCACTTAACGAGCATTTAAAGTTCCTGTCTATATCTTTTCATAGCTTAGTAGCTCATTTTTTATTGTTAAATTTATTGGGGTGGCATTGGATTTGTAAAAATTACATAGGTGTACAATTCTACATTGCATCATCTATATATTGCATTGTATGCTCACCATCCAGAGTCAGTTCTTTTTCCATCACCATATACTTGATGTCTCCTCCCTACTCCCCACCTCCTGCCTCTCTCACCCGCAGGTAATCACTAAACTATTGACTGTGTCCATGAGTTTTTGTTTCTTTGTTACTTTCAGTTTTATATTCCCCATGTAAGTGAAATATAAATCATATGGGGTTTTTTTTTCTCATTTTTTTAAATAACCAAATAATAGTACATTGTGTAGATGGATATACCATTAGTTTGTTTGTTCACCTATTGACACTTTCATTGCTTCCAATTTTGGGTAATTATAAATAAAGCTACTATAAACATTTATGTGCAGTTTTCTATGTAGACATAATTTTTAAAATTTATTTGGGTAAATACAAAAAAACGAAACAAAACAAAAAACAAGAAAACACACAATTGTTGAATCATATATTATGTTTAGCACTGTAAAATAAAATTGCCAAACTGACTTTCAAAGTAGTGGTACCTTTTTGCATTCCCACCAGCAATGAATGGGGGAATTTCTGCTGCCCCATGTTTTTGTCAGCATTTGGTATTAAGAGTGTTTTAGATTTTCACCATTCTAATAGATGTGTAGTGATATCTCATTGCTGTTTTAATTCGCAGTTCTCTAAAGATATATGTCGAGTATCTTTTCATCTGCTTATTTGTCATTTGTATATTATTTTTAGTGAGGGGTCTGTTGAAGTCTTTTGCCCTCTTTTTAATTGAGTTGTTTGTTTTCTTATTGCTGAGTTTTAAGGGTTCTTTGCATATTTTGGTCTCAAGTCCCTTAACACATATGTGTTTTACAAATATTTTTTTCTAGTCTATGACTCGTCTTTCATTCTCTTAATTTCCTTAACTTTTGAATGATAGTTTTGCAGAACACACAACTCTAGATTAGTGGATTTGTTTCTTTCAACATCTTAAATATTTCACTCTACTTTCTTGTTGATTATATGGTTAATGACAAGATGTCCAATGTAATTCTTATTCTATTATAGATAAAGTACTTTATTTCTCTAGCTTCTTTGGGAATTTTTCTTTTTGTCTTAGAATTTCTGCAATTTGAATATGATATGTCAAGGAATATACATTTTTATATTTATCCTATTGGTATTCTCTGAGTTTCTTGATCTATGGTTGCGTGTCTCTTCTTGGTCACTATTACTATATCTATGTCTCACCTTTTGATATTGTTCCACAGTTATTGGATGCTTTGCTCTTTTTTTATTATTATTATTTTCTCTTTGCATTTTAGTATGGGAAGTTTTTATGGTCATACCTTCAAGCTCTTGGATTCGTTTCTCATTTATTAAGTTGTTGAAAATGTAATTGTGGTTTTTGCGTTGTTGAAATTTGCCATTTGATATCAGAATACATTCTTAAATAAATGTGGTTATGATATATATATATATATATATAATTTAATGTTCATTTTTCATTTCATATATTTTTGCTAATGACTTATTACTTGCTGTTTATTTTATATTTATTTTAGACTATGGAAACGATGTTACACAAAAAGTAAATTCATGCGCTTTTCTTATTGGAGTTCAAAATGGGTTGTAAAGCAGCAGAGACAACTCACAACATCCACAATGCATTTGGCCCAGGAACTGCTGATGAATGTACAGTGCAGTGGGGTTCATGAAGTTTTGCAAAGTAGATGAGAGCCTTGATAATGAGGAGCACAGTGGCTGCCATTGGAAGTTGACAACGACCAACTGAGAGCAACCATTGAAGCTGATCCTTTTACAACTACACGAGAAGTTGCCAAAGAACTCAATGTCAACCATTCTATGGTTGTTCAGCATTCAAAGCAAATTTAAAAGGTGAAAAGGCTCAATAAGTGGGTGCCTCATGAGCTGACTGAAAATAAAAATAATCGTAATTTTTATGTGTTGTCTCTTATTCTACGCAACAAAAATGAACCATTTCTCACTCAGGTTGTGATGTGCAATGAAGAGTGGATTTTATACAACCTGCAACAACCAGCTCAGTGGTTGGACTAAGAAGAAACATCAAAGCACTTTCTAAAGCCAAACGTGCACCCCCCCCCCCACACACACACACAAAAAAGTTATGGTCATTGTTTGGAGATTTGCTGCCAGTGTGATCCATTTTAGCTTTCTAAATCCCAGCGAAACCATTACATCTGAGAAGTATACTCAGCATATAGATGAGATGCACTGAAAACTGCAACACTTACAACTGGTATTGGTCAACAGAAAGGGCCCAATTCTTCTCTATGACAACTCCCAACCATGTGTCACACAACCAACGCTTCAAAAGTTGAATCAATTGGGTTGCATATCTGCCATATTTACCTGACCTCTTGCCAAATGACTACCACTTCTTCAAGCATCTCAACAACTTTTTTGCAAGAAAAATGCTTCCACAACCAGCAGAATACCAGAAAATGCTTTCCAAGAGTTTGTCAAATCCCAAAGCAGGAATGTTTATGCTACAGGCATACACAAACTTATTACTTGTTGGCAAAAAATGTGTTGATTATAATGGTTCCTATTTTGATTAATAAGGATATGTTTGAGCCTAGTTATAATAATTCAAAATTCAAGGTCTAAAACCGCAATTACTTTTGCACCAACCTACATATAGCCTACTAATGAGTCAGCTGAAGGTATTCTTTATTATGTTACAATTTTTTAATCCATTATTTACTTTTTATTCTTTCTTAGAGTTTTAATTTTTTTGCTTATATAACCCGTTTTTCATGTTGTCTGGTTTTTTTTCCATTAGAAACCTTTATTCTTTATCTAATAATTTCAATATCTGTGTCATATCTAAGTCTGTTTCTTGCTTTGTTTCTTCAGACTATGTTCTTTTTTTTTAAGTTTTATTTATTTATTAATTAATTTTTTTACAGAGAGAGAGAGAGAGATACAGAGACAGAGACAGAGAGAGAACTGAACTGGGGGAGCTCCCCAGTTCAGCATATGGTTCCACAAGGGCTGGGGCTGGGATTCGATCCTCAGTCCTTGGGGTTGCAAAGTGAGCTATTAACCCACTGAGCCATCCTGGCTTCCCCAGACTATGCCCTTTCTTGCCTTGCAATTTTGTGTTGAAAGCCTGACATGATGTATCAGGCAGTAGTCCTTTAATGTGAGGTTTTATGTTAATCTGGCTAGGAGTTGGGGTCTGTTTAATGTATGCTGTAGCTAGGTACTGGTGGCTTCAAATTCCTCTCACATCCTTGTTTTTGTCTCCTGTTAACTTTGGGCTTTCTTAAGAACTCCTCCTTTGAGAGATCATGTGTCTTATAGCCCTTTCACCTGTAGGCCACTCTTATTATACTGAAGTCCCATTGGTGGCTGTGGTGGGAGTAAAATGTGGGGGAGGGGAAGCATTTTATAATTTTATTATTAAACCTCAGGCTTATGGGCTGTGTCCTTGAGCTGTGACCATCACAGGTGTGTCTTAGCTATCCCTATATCCCTCTTAGATGATACAGGAAGGCTGGAGTGTGTGTGTGGGGGGGGGTGGGGGGTGGTCTATGAACATTAAATGTAGGGCAAAACTGCTTGTTTTGGCCCTTATTTTATATTGTCTGCTCCTATAAACAATGATGGGACCAAGGAAAAGAGTGAAAAGACAAGGCTTTCAGGAAACAACTCTGAAGAAAGGCTGGAGGTTTTAGGATTGCCACAAACAGAATTCTGGAGCAAGAGAATGTAAGTTGTGGTGATCTCTAGTGATGCTAACTGGCTCATATTTCCTCAGTGGGTTAAAGAAATGAAAAAGGAAGGCCTGGGATTGGGAGAGGAAGTGCAGGTGAAGTTACGGTAGTAAGATATGGCAACTTGGCAACCCCAGTGCCCATCATCACATAGGGCAATACTTTAAGCAAGAAAAAAAAATAAGTTGCATATAAGTCCAGGTTGAGAAATTAGGAGAGAGGGTCCTTGTCCAAAGACTGAAATCTGTTCGGCACGTTCTCTGAATGGTAAAAGCATGATAGTGGCCGCATCTCTTCTCCAGGCTCAATCACTGCTCATGAATTATGGTTTAAGTTTGTTAGAGAGTTCAGGGGTCCATGCCCTCACCATGTAACCTTGAACCAATGCCCAAAATGACTTAGATTTTCTCTCTATGAAAACAAATATAATGGTCACCACTAAACGAAAATATCAAAGCCTGGGAATTGCTGGCCTGAGGGAACAATACTGGCACTGGAATTTCTGAAAAGGAAAATCACATTCCACAACTACCTGTAAATTTGTGGAAATGGAAATTTAAAAAAAGAGGGAGAAAGAAACTGCCATTCCAAATGCAGAGGGTGGATTAGGTGGCTCCTGCATAATTAGGGAGGATCTGATAAGGATAAACATTCCTCACTAGCACAGTCATCTGCTGCCATTTGGAATTCAGGAAGTGTTCATAGTGAGTGAATAAGTGAAATGAGTCAATAAACAGAAGTCATTAGTTGCCATTTAGTGGCTTTCTATGATTAATCTAATTATATACTCATTTTTTTATTGTTTCTTTGACCTTACCAACTCAACTCTTAAGTTCCTTGAGGACTATATCACATTTCTTTATATTCCTCACCACACTTACAAGTAGTTGAGTATTAAAACTAGCATTTAATGTGTCAGTCAGGGTCTCTGGAGAAACAGAACCGGTAGGATACATGTACATAAAAGAAGAGATTTATAATAGGAATTGGTTCACGTGATTACAGAGGCCAGAAAGTTCCAGGATCTGGCATCTGCAAACTGGAGAACCAGGAAAGCCAGTGGTATAGCTCAGTCTGAGAACAAAGACCTGAGAACCAGGGAAGCAGAAGCTCTGAGGTCTCATCTAATTCTACAGGCCCAAGAATTAATAGCATCAGTGTCTGAGGGCAGGAAAAGATGAATGTCTCAGCTACAGCAGAGACATTCTATGCTTTTTATTTTATTCAAGTATTCAACAGATTGGCTGATGCTCACCTGCTTTGGTGAGGGCAGTACTCTTTGCTCAGTCTACAGGTGCAAATGCCAATCTCTTCCAGACACAACCTTGCAGGCACACCCCAAAATAATGCTATTTGGACATCCCCCAGCCCATTTGACACGTTAAATTAACCACCACAATATATACTAATTGACACAATAGAACATTTTTTAAAGAAATTGAACTAACTCAAGTAAAAAAACAAATAGATAAGAGAAATAAGCCAAATAAACCTTACCAAGTTCAGATTATTATGGCTCGTAAAATTAAATAAATTAGAGCCATATTTGTCATATATTTCTCAGATATTTTGGTATTTAATGCCTTTATCATAAGACTTCCAACCAGTAATCACAAAATAATATTTGTTGTTGCCAATTGCTGGCTTCTGGTGTCCCCAGGGCTATCATCTAATCCTTCAAAGAGCCCTATGCAACTTTTGTTTTGTGTGACCTTTTCCTGCTATGAAAGTTGGCTGTTTCCTTGGTTGTACATACTTTGGGGTATCCCAATGAGATGATATGACTTTAGCGCCCCCTTCCACCTCACAGCATACCCCTTCCACCTCACCACAGGGGATCTTAATAGCTTTCATGCTTGCTTACCCCAAAATGAGTAAGTTTACATCATTGCTTATATCAATGACAAAAAAAAAAAAACCAACCCAAAAAGCAAAACATGTAAACATTAAGATGTTTGAAGGTAGTCAATTCTTTTTTTAATTGTTAAATTTATTGGGGTGACTTTGGTTAGTAAAAATTACATAGGTTCCAGGTATATAATTCTACAATATGGCATCTGAGGGTGGTCAATTCTAGCCAAAAAGTGTTAACTTCATATCATTTATTCATATTCAAGCTATGAGTTTATTATATCCAATATCTTCAGCAAAGACTTTAATAATAAGGTTACTTTGGAAAAGTAAAATGTTAAATGCCAACATAAGACATAGTTTGGAATCTTTTCTTCTTTCTGAATTAGTAAAGGAAACATTGTTAGGGGAAGCTGGGATAGTTCAGTGGGTTAAATTATCACTTTGCAGTGCCAGGGACGGAGGATCAAATCCCAGGCCTGGCCCATGCAGACCCACATGCTGTACTGGGGTGTGCTTCCCATCCAGGAGGCCCCCAGCCCTGTTCTCACACCCCCTCTTTGGCCCCTGGGTCAGGGGTGTGTGCCTCCCATTCGGGAGGCCTCCAGCGCAGTTCCTGCCCTGCACGGCTCCCGCCCACTTGTGTGGAACCAGACCAAGTTGAAAACTGATAAGGTACAACTATGGAGACTGCTCTGGGCCTTCCCCCTTCTCCCTCTGTCTCTCTCTCTCTCTGTCTCTCTCTCTCTCTGTCAAAAACAATAAAATAAACATTAAAAAAAAATAAAACATTGTTAGCTTTAAAACAATAGAGATGTGCATTCAGAAATAGGATGTTCTTTTCTGTTTTCCTGGCTGCTATGCTATCGATAACATGACACTTGGGATTGTAAACTTGATCTTCAGAGTTTTACAGCAATGATGTGTCAGCCTCAAAAAGTTCAGTGATTCTGTTCAAATGGGAAATTAACGCCAATTTTCTCTACCTCTGAGTTCTTGACCTGAAGTTTTCACAACTATGGCAATTTCTTGATTATTTCATGCTAGTGCTAGGCAATGACACAAAAAGAACTAATTTTCTCAACAGTCATTCATCTGGTCAGCCACAAGTCATTGTAGGTTCTACTGTTTGCCTGAGCCTAGATTAAAACATTGAAAATAAGGAATATGGTGTTCAGATTTGGAAAATGGGGTATGAAAACTCACTCTTTATGGATTTGCATTTTGACACACTGAGTTTTCTTTTGTCCCCCTGTCTTTGATGGAGGCCATCCCCCAGAGATACCTACTCCTAGGTTGTCAGCAATGTTCACCAATGAGAAAGGTGGATTTCCCAGCCAGGGCTTATCAAGCAAAATAGGAGGAATTTCCTACTCGTAACTTTTGAAATTCTAGCAAAAACCCCAAAACAAACTGATGTCACTAAAAGTTATTTTCATAACAATGGTATCAAATCATAAAATAAAATTCAAAAGCCAAGCATAAAAAGGACAATTGATGTTCTTTAAGATATTGGGATACATTAGTTGGAACATCAGAGAGCAATGATAATAACAAGTTACATTGTAGGACAGTTAGTTATTAACAATATACTCACACATTCACTGCTCACTGAGATCTCTGTAAGGAGGACAGAGTGGGCATAAATGATGATAACATGGCTCTGAGGTGAGTTTTTATGACTACACAGGCAGCAAACTGTAGTCAGTACTTGGATCATAATTTCCATTTTTTAAATCCATATCACAGGAATGCCAGGATGGTTCAGTGGGTTAAGCGCTCACTTTGCTGCCCTGGGGTCGGGGAATTTAGTCCTGGCCCTGGCCCTCGGGGACTAAATGCTGAACTGGGGCATGCTTCCCATGTGGGAGGCCCCTGGTTTGTAGGAGCATGCTTCCCATGAAGGAGGCCCCCTGCTCGGTTCCTGCCCTGCACGGCCCCACATCCACCTGTGTGGAATGAAACTGTGTCAAAAACTAACTCCAAACTGACTCCAGACTGACTTGAAACTGAGGATATACGGCTGTGGATATTGCTCTGGGCCCTCCCCCTTCTCTCTGTTTCTGTCTCTCTCTCACTGTCAAACAATAAAATACATATTTAAAAAAAAAAAAATCCATATCACTACATGGCCTCTGAGATGAAACCTTCATTTAGGTGGATAGTTTTTTTTTTTGTTGTTTTGGTTTGTTCTTTTTGTTTGTTTGTTTTTTACTAAATATTTTGAAACTTATTTCTGAATTGTAAAAATACAATTTGTGCTTAGGCTAAATCCTGACATTACTGCATATCAGTGGGAAAATAATGTAATCTCTAAATACCAATCTCCTCAGCTATACAAAGAAAATAATAATATTGGCCTCTTAGGGTTGTTGTCAGAATTAAATAGAATAATTCATGTAGAACATAGAGCCTAATAAGCACTCAATGAATATGTCTTTAATTATTGATAATGAAAATAAAATATATCCATTATGTAAAATGCATCTAAGTATGAAGAAGAAAATAACACTTATCCATAAATCTACCATCTCAATATAATCATCAAACCATTATGACATATTTTCTGGTTTTCTAGATAATGTTACATAATGCATTTCTTAGTTATAAAAATTTTTAAATATATGCAAAAGTTGAAAAATAAATACAATTAATGCCTAAATATCTTTCACCTAGAGTTCATAATCAGAAATACATTTTCATATTTGCTTTATCTATCAATATATGTGTATATGTGTATATTTTCATATATATATGCATATATATATTTTTGCAGAAATAATTTAAAGTAAATCGTATTTATCAGGGCATCTCAATTCCATATATCTCAATATGCACTTTCTATAAAGACATGTTCCCACATAATCATAATATATTATCACAATAGAATATAAATGATTATTTTCTAATATCATTTAATATCCAGTTCATATTCAAATTTTCTTTATTGTTGCTCAAATGACTTTTTGCTGTTATTTTCCCCAGACCAATTCATGTATTGTGTTTGGTTATGTCTTTTTTATTCTAGCACAATTTTCTCACCGATTTTAGATTACTCTAAGCATACGTTTTAATGATGCATACATTCTAGGGTAGGTATAGTCACAACCAATCTCTTAGCTTTAGAAACATACAAGTTGTTTTCTTTCTTTTTTTTTCCTATTACAAATTATGTTAAGATAAACAAGTTAGTAACTAACTTTATTCACACTTTCTGATTACTTCTGAATATTTACTTTTCCTAAAAGATGTGAAAATATTTAAGATCCTCCTTACATATTAACTGTCCAGAAAGGTTTATCCGCTGCTATACTCCAAAGCATCTGAGTAAGTCCACAGAGCTGGGGTTCTCAACCCTCATCCTCTGGGTCCTGGTTGAAATGTCACCTCCCTAGGGGACGTTTCATAGTCATCTCTACTGGGTGAGCTTCCCCATCTTGCCTTCATAATGTGTCCTTCCTGTGGTAACTTAAAATGATCTGGCTCTGCTCCTAGAGGAATAAGAAACTGCTACTTAAAATGGTCACAATTTTTCTCTGAAATTAAGAGCTCAGTGAAACTGATTGATTGTTCTTTGTATTGTGCTGATTTTAACATAATTGTAACATACAACTTCTGGCTTTTTAATTTTTGTTAATGCAATACACATTAAGATGAAATATTACCATATTTAGAATAAATATAGTCAGTACTTTGAAACCAATGAAAATTTATCTGTAACTAAATCATTTGAAAACCCTTATTACAAAAAAAATTAATCCAAATAACCAATATTAGGTGAGTGGTTAAGTAAGTGTGACAAATCTATATGCTAGTAAAGTCTGTATACATTGCAAATAGTATACATAAAGTATTTACAATAACATGGGGAAAATACTTACTAAACAGAGTGGATAAAATAATTGTTAGAAATTCAGAATACAATATACAGAACAAAAAGTCTAGTAAGATATAGCTAATGTTGAAACTATGGGTGGTCAAAATTGCTTTTCTTAAATATTTTTTTGCTTTCTTACCAAAGCGCAACAATGAAAGAAGGAGCTTTACATAAACATTACTGGAGTATTGATGATTTCTGTTTACCAAATTATAGAAGAAAGAATTTCTTACTCATTGTAATTTCTAAACTTTTTAATCTAATTTTTATAGCATGAACTTAATGTTAATATTGCTTCAGTATTTAAATAATCTGGCAAAAAAACAACAATAATGAACCAACAAAAAAACAAATAAATAAATCTTTTGGCGTTCTCCATTTCCTCCTGAAGATTTCACCCATGTTCTGTTACAAAAGGATTTATAATTATTCCTTTGTTTGTTTGTTTACAGGCTGCTTGACAAAACTTATTAACATAACATATTATTTATTTAATCTGAGAAAATGAGCATCAGTAGGCAAGTACATAACAAATGCCAGGTTATTTCACTGTTTTCATTTTGAGCAGCAAGTAAAGAGCATTTATTAAGTATTGCTTGAACCCAGCATTATAGTTGGTATTATATGAAGCAGCTTGCACTGTGGACTTGGCCCAGAGCTCTAGAACCTTACAGCTAATGACCTGTGATCAACAGACTCATCTTTCGTCAAACCACATGACTAACCTCCTGGACCCAAAGCCAAAGGAATTTACAGCTTTCCAGGGGAACATGATATTTGCTTTGACAGTTTCACATAGCTTTATCCCGAAGCCAGACAAGAGCTGAAGTTTCATCTTCACTCGGCTTTCCTGGGATCAAGCCCTTTGATGGAAGGAGATCACTGGGAATCCATCCCTAGACCCAGAGGTGTTAGAGGCAGAAACCAGACATACAAATCCTGCTCTCTTTGGGCCTCTGGGAAAATATCTAGCCATCACTGCCCTGATCCACAGTCTCATGTTGCCTGTCCAGTTCTAGTGTTAGTACAAGTGCTGACTCCCTGCACTAAATGTGTCTGGGAGGTAGGAGAGAAGAGGAAGGGGAGGGAGGGCAAGAGGCATGGAAGAGAGGGAGCTAGTGACTCCTGCCCAGAGCACTAGCAGACCTCATTAGGCTCTGGGCTGGGTTTTGAAATGTTTCGCCACTGTCCTTGCCTGGTACCCAAACCCTTACCATTTTAAAGTTAACTGTTAACATTCTATTCTCCTCCTCCTCTGCCCAGCCTTCCCCCCAATTCTGCAAGGTAGGATCTTTGTTTTTCTCACAGCTCCAATGTCAACACTCTTTTTGAGCAACACTTTTCAAGCAATAGATAGTCCTAGTGCCAAGGTATCTTTGCCAGTTTCTGCAGTCAAAGTGAAACAAAGAAAGGAAACTTTATAAAAATCAGTGTTGTAGAAAGAAACCAGACACAATAAATAATAGCCAGTGTGCACATTCAGTGACCTAAAGGTTTAGCATCCCAAAATATTTTTTGAGGTGTCATGCATGGATTTTTGAGAGAGAGGTGGTATTTTCTAACTGAGAGCCCAGTATTGAAGGACTTGCTGAAACAGACATAGTCAATGTAGCAGTCATGTTGCCATATGGCAAAATGGGAAGAAATATCTAGCTGTAAATCTAAAATACCTCCTCAGAATGGAAACACGACTTGTAGGAAACATGAATATGAAGCATTCAGGCATGGCCAGTATGGCCAGGTGTTGGAGCTTTTCCATTGTGGAATATTTGGTGTGTTAAAATAAATGAAAGCGGTTCAGAGGGGGCCTGAAGGTGGCAAAGGTTATTGTGAAAGACAAGGAAAAAGAGGCAAGCAGGACAATTTCATGAAGGATCTCAAAGATTCTTTTAAAGAACTAAAAGTCATTTAAGTGTTTAGATAGAGTTGTTATATGATCAGATTCATGCTTTAGAAAAAATTACTCCTGTTGAAGCATGCAGAATGAATTGAAGGTGGGCAAAATAGAAGCAGAAAGACAATATTCAAGCAAAGGGTGACAGTCACTTAGATTGGGATAATGGCCAGAGAAGATGAGAGATATGGATTTGGGAGGTAGTCAGGAGGTAGAATTGACAGATCTTGGTGATGGGCTACAGAGGCTGAGCGGGGCGAGCAGTGAAGGACAAAGAAGAGCCTAAATCAACCGAGGGGGTGGGAATGCTGTCTAGGAAGACGAGACAGAAAGGCACATGTGTGTTTTAATATTCCACTCAGTCTTGGCAGTTTAGTGTAAAATCATTTAACAATCCTTCCCCAAACTCAAGTTCTAGAGGAAGGCAGCATGTCACCCTGTGCTTACTGATGTCAAGGGGAAATTGCCAAAGTGGGGAAGGAATAGAAATGATCCTAAGAGTGGCTTTCCCTACTGAGCACTTGTGATGTACCAGGCAGGCCCTGTGTTGAGAGTTTTATACACATTGCTCTTTTGAGTTTTGTTTAAATCTTACAGCAAGCCTACATGAGGTAGATATTATTGTCCTCATCTTAGAATAACAAGAGTAAAACTTGGAAAGGCTAAGTAACTATATCTGTGCTGTCCCATAAGGTAGGCGGCCTTAGCTGCCTTGGCTGTTAAGAACTTTAAAATGTGTGATTGGAGGATTTAATTTTTAATTTAATTTAAATGCAATTTAACTAATTTAAAATTTAAAACTAAGGCTGTATTCAGTTATTAGAAAATGCTTACGTATGTTTGGAACAACTGGGGTATGTGAATCAACTTTTCCAACTGTAAGTTTTACGAAATCTAAATACAGATCAACTACTTCCAAAGGAAAAACTAGTGCCTAAATTGAGATGTGCTGTTTGTAACCTACGTTCTGGATTCCAAAGACTTAGTGTGACAGAAAGAATAGAAAACATTTCCTTAATAACTTTTTATATGGATTGCATGTTGAACTAGTATTTTGGTTATATTAGGTTAAATAATATTAAACTTAATTTCACCTGTTTTATATTTTTACTTCTTCTTACATGGCCTTTCAGAAGTTTGAAATCCCCTAAGTGGTTCACACAAGATTTCCTCTAAGGCTGACGTGGGGCATTTGCCTGAGAAACAACGTCCCCAAAGACTGGATATTGCAGGGAGCCTGGGCTGCAACAAAGGTGCGCGCGCGCACGTGCGCATTCGTGCTGTCCCCACGCGGTGGGACCGAATCTTACTCCGTGCCCCAGAACAGCCGGCTTTCCTGTTTGCCTTTTTGAACTGTTGTCTCGGAGCCTGGAAGAACCAGGGGCTGTGATGTCACTGTATAAACAGAGGGAAGGGTGGGGGCGAAAGTTGCGCTGGAGAGGACCAGGCAGAGGACGGCGTGGGGGTGGGGACGGGAGGCTTTCAGAGGTGGCTGGGTCTGCATGCGTGGGAGCAGCGGGAGACGGCAGTGCCGATAAAGAAACATAATGGGACTGCCAGTCACTAAACTGGGGGCGGGGACGGGACACGGCTGTAAGAGAGGGGGGTTTGGAAAAGTATGGGACGCCTAGACCTAATTCCCCTGATTAAAAATGCATTAGTTTGGAGGTGTCAGGGACACGCAGCTGTTTTCAAGGAAAGCCTGGCTCCAAGAGGTCCTCCCTGGCCGGGCCGCCTGGCGGCTCCATCTCGGGGTGGATGTCAGCGAGCCCCGGGCCCCGCCGACGCTTGTCCTTTCCCTGACAGGGCCCTGGCCAATGTCCTGCTGCTGAGGGTCGTGGTAATTTACATCCTCTCTGTGTACATTAACTTATCTGCAGCCGCGCTGGCTGCACTGCTTCAGTCAGCCTGTCTCCTGGGCAGCCTGGGAGACTTCCCCCTCCGACGGCCGGGGGCTGCCGCGGGAACTGGGCCGCCAAGTTCCTGCTCCCTGCGAACAACAACAAACGCCTCCCGAGGAGGAGCCCTGCCGCCTGGTCCCGACCCGCGACACAGAGCGCTGGGCGAGGCCTGGCGTGGGAGGCCACGAGGGGACAGCCCGAGCAGGGCAGAGGCAGGCGGCCCGTGGCTGCAAGGGAAACACTTAGTGGCTAATTCATGACTCATGACTCATGTGCAGGCTCCTCTTCAGTGACAGCCGGGACAGTTACTGGTTATTTGTAGCCCCCCGGCTTTCATTTTGCTGTAATTAAGCAGTCATTTGAGGGTCATTTCATACCAGTTATAGGTTTCCCTGTTTTAATAATGTTTTAAGTTCCAAGGGGGCAACAGGGAGTGGAAGGGGAGGTTGGGAAGGAGGCGTGGAGGGCAAGAGGGTAATCGTCTCTGAGAACGTGTGCACTTTTCATAACTCTTCCCCTGACAGGCCCCAGTGTGCAGTTTCCTCAGATGCCACCTCCTGACGTTCTGTTTCACAGAGCGCAGGCCAGAGCCTCTTCCATGACACGAACGGTCTGCCCTGAGAAGAGGTCTGGCCGCGTTTGAGTCAGATGTTGGATTTTCTTCTTTCCCCTCTGGCACCACACTAATCATTCTCTTTAATCACTGCAGCTTTTTAATGAGGCCAAGTAGGTATTTATGGAGCCGTCTACTCTCTAAATGCTAATGCTTGATAAGTCATTTATAACTTATCGGTGGGCTTTGCGTGGGCCAAACCCAGAAGAAAGGAAGTGAGAGTAAAACAGAGTCTGGAGTTTAGTAGGAAAAATGCAGCATATCTTCAAGTCCTAGGTGGTACCAAGCTCCTGTGGGATACGTTCAACCCATCAGGCATAAGAATAAGGAGCAGAGTCTCCCCCAATTTTGTGAAAATACCCTGGCTGTCCTTTTCAATGATTTTCATTCCCACCATTTTTTCCTTTGGCTGGTTCATACATCTTTGGATAGCATCTAAAGCTTCCATTTTAAGGCCAATTCTACAAAGTTCTTTAAAGAATCATGGAGCTATTACATTTGGCGGGTACACAGATGCAAAATTAAAGGACTGGAGAGAAAGAAAGGACAGAAGCCAGACTTACAGTCATTGTAAAATTAGGTGCTACGTGCTCCAAATTTCAGTAGATGTTAAAGTTAAGGCTGGAGTATGTAGTAGCAGCAGAAGTATAGTTGCCTTCAAAGGAGAAGAGAAAACCCTTTTAGGGAGAGTAGGAGGAGTGGTTAAGAAAGAAAGCAAGACAGGAGGACCCCACAGACTAGAAAATAAATGAATCAATCCATCAGCATGTGTGTATTTAATATGCATTAAGGAAACTTTAAAAATGTTCTAAGCCATAAGTAGAAATAAAGCATTGATACATTCTATAACATGGATGAACCTTGAAAACACACTAAGCGATAGAAGCCAGTTACAAAAGATCACACATTGTATGATTCCATTTATAGAAAATGTCCAGAATAGGAAAATCTACAGAGATAGAAAGTAGGTTAGTGGTTGCTTTGAAGGATAAGTTGGAGAGGGAGGAGTAACTGCTGAAGGGTACAGGGTTTCTCTTTGGGGCATTGAAAATGTTCTAGAATTGATTATGCTGATGATAGCACAACTCCGAATATACTGAAAACTATTGAATATATACTTCAAATGGGGGAATTGGATATTATGTGAATTACAGCTCAATGAAGCTATTACCAAAAAACTTTTTCAAAAAGTTAAATAGAAACAAGGCCCAAAAAAGTGCTTTCAAAAATTATCTAAGTACATTGTTCCTTTCTCTATGACGACGTAGCAAGCTGAAAATGTCTAGCAGTGTGGAGACCTTGTCCGGGTCTCGACTTGACTCCTGATGCCTAGAACAATGCTACTTGTTGAAGACACTGGACATTTGTTGCAAGAGAAGAGTTTGCAAATAACCAGACTGACCTAGCTCAGATGTGTATCACATTCACCCTACCATTTCCTCTTTGCATCTTCTTTCTAGCTTTCCAATGTAGCTATTGTTATTACTATATTATTAATAATACAGCTAGATACAATAACTAATAAACAAAATTATGTTTATTTGGTGCCAGGCACTGTACATATATTTGTCTCTAATCCTTATAAACCCAGAAATGTAAACCCACTGAACCCTGGTCTGTCTGGCTCCCAAAACTTTAGTCTACTATAAACACTGCCTTCTAAAAACACTAACCAGGGGAAGCCGGGATGGCTCAGTGGGTTAAGCACTCACTTTGCAGCGCCGGGGACCGAGGATCGAATCCCGGCCCAGGCCCGTGTGGACCCATATGCTGAACTGGGGAGTTCCCCCAGTACAGTTCTCTCTCTGTCTCTGTCTCTGTATCTCTCTCTCTCTTTCTCTCTGTCAATAAATAAATAAATAAATAAATAAATAAATACAACTTAAAAAATAAAAAAAATAAAAAATAAAAACACTAACCACAAAGGCAAGGGGGATCATAAATGAATATGTATACAAGTAGATACTCAGCCAAAGTCACTTATAAAGGAAGCCAATTTGATTTATTTGAAAGAAGCATAAAGAAGCATCATAAACCCATTAATTAATGATGGATTTTCTTACTTAAAATTATTATAATTTTATAGTAACAGTGGATTACATCTAGTCAACAAATAGGGAGTACGTACTCTATACATAATCCTGAGCAAAGCACTGGGAAGAGTTATAATAGCAGTTAAACAACATAGAAGCCTATACTCATGTCTGCAATAAAATCCATTGTCCCTTTAAAAAATAAGTACTAAATATGTTTGTTAAATAGTATACAAAAAGTTTAAACATACACACTCTGAAAAGTCCTGGTTTCCTGAGACCTCTTCCTAAGACTGAAAATTTTTGTGAACACAGCCCAGAATCTACAAAGAGCTGTTGAAACTACTGTTCCCCAAACAGGGCTAGAGAGGGCTGAAAGTAAGAACATACCCAAAGTATTTGAAAGCTACTGTGGTAGCTGTGTGTGCTTGTGCCTACTGCCTGGCTATTCATTAACGGGTTAATATTTCTCACATCAGGAATCCAAGATTCCAGGTCCACATCCCAACCAAGATTCAGACTCACCAACATATTTCACCCATTTTAATTAGTACGTTTAGACACCACCTGGAAAGACATAAAACCTTCTAATTAAAGAAAGGTTCCACAGTCCTATATTTTACCATACAAATTTTTCTCTAGGATTTATAATAAATAATCCACATTTTATAGTTGGAAAAACCAAGTAACCTCTGAAACTGTCTCAAAGACCCATAACAATATCAAGAAAAGATCCCAAATAATTAATAAGTTCTCCTCCCATTCCCCACCTAAACCAGTGAGAGGTGTTCCTTCTGTGTGTGTGTGTGTAAATTTTTATTAGCTAAATCTGAAAATGAGGCACAATCCAGCCCATAAATTACTATTTTCTCCTCTCTCCTCTATCTGGAGATCCTAGAAGTGAAAGTCCAACCACTTAAGCTGATGAGCTTCAAGAAACTCTACTCAGGACTTTGGAATGTGCCTAGGTACCATCGTGTCTACGGAATGGCCAACCATCCCCAAGCATATGTGGTTGTCACCCTCTAGTGGATGATCTATGATAATAGTTGGCAGCCTCCTGTGGTAGACAAGAGCAAATGTCATCCAAGGTTGACCTGTCTTGAAGAGGTAGGCTGACACATAAGCCAGCATCAGGACTCTCCAGTCTTGAAGGCATATTTCCCAGGAAAATGGGTGTTCATGGACTGCTTATTGAATCTGCCGTTCCTTGCTTATTTTGAGTCTACCTCTTGTGTTTCCTACTGGTGTGGTGGCATTTTCAAGAACAAGATAGATTTCCTTAAGGCAGACTTCTCCTACATTGAAATTTGATTCCCAGAAGCTGTTTGCTTCCAGACTGGCCTTGCAAGCTTCCTCTATCTTCAAGCTTACTGAGTGCACCCAATTATTTAACTGCTAACACAAAGTTTGCCAACTGAACATCAGTTCTGTGTTGAATGATCTGATCTGCCTCAGGAAACTGTGGACTAAGAAATATTGCCTTGATAGTCACTGTTGTATAGGAAGCCTAAATTTAGGGCCCTAAATATAGTGCTTTAAAAATGAAGCCTGGCTTTGAATGCATTCATATTATGAGATTCAAAATATAATAACATAATTTTTCTGTTTCCATTTTATCAGGTAACTGAAGAATTGTCTTTCCAAATCTGGATAAGCATTGAATTTCTACATAAGACAGTTTTGAGGAGAGAAGGATTATGGGTACAGGAAATACTCCACATTCTGAAAAGCCTACATTGTCAGTGCTTGTGTTTGCTCTGTGAGAACTTACCGAAAGAAACCATTTCTCTGGAAGACAAGTATAATATTCTGAAGATCTGCTTTTTCATCAGCAGAGGAGTTGAATGTTTCAAGTCAAGGATGACCTTTGTTCTAAACTTGAGGTTAAATAATCAGAGAATTGTAGAAATGAACTGTCCCTCCCTTCATCTTACCCATTTGATAGATGAAAAAACTGAGATCTGGCCAGGTTAGGCAGTGTTAGTTAATTACCAAGATGGTTCCCAACAAGAGCCCACTCTGTACATCCTATGCCTCTGCTCTTTCCCCCACATTACTGTTGTCTCTCAAGTAGAATTTTCTTGGTGATTATGAGGAAATCAGTTCTCTAGCCTTGTTCATAGTAGTACATATCCTGTTTAGAGAGTGTCTTTAAGTGCATAGTTCAGTGGCATTAAGTCCACTTGGATTGTTATATAACCATCACCACCATCTATCTCCTTAACTTTTTTATCTTCCCAAACAGAAACTCCACACTCATTAAGCACTAAGTCCCCATTTCTTCCTCCTCTTAGCCCCGGGTAACCACCATTCTGCTTTCCATCCCCATGAATTTGACTGCTCTAGATCTCTCATATAAATGGAGTGATACAGTGTTTGTTTTTATGTCTGGCTTAATTCACTCAATGTCCTCAAGATTTAACCATGTTGTAGCATGTGTCAGAATTTTCTTATTTTTTAAGGCTGAATAATATTCCATTGTAAATACATGCCATTGTCTGTTAGTGGGCATTTGTGGAAAATATATTTTAAATGTAGAAGATAAACAAATGCATACTTTTAAAAAGTGAAGCATATCTGCAAGAGGCTTGAAGCTATATTTTTTAAAAGACCACTGGGAATTGCTAATTAAAGAATAATTTTAAAGTTTCACATAGACTTGTTTTAAATTAAAGTTATGGAATTTGGTTTATGTATCTTTACAGTCTCTTCAGCCATCACTTCTCATCTCATCCCCACATTAGCATAGGGTCACTCACATGTAGGTACTCAATCAATGTGTGCTACATTTCTGAGTTAGGCATGGGGAAAATCAAATGCAATTTATATTATCATGGCTTTTCTTAATATTTCCACTGATTTTACCAAGGGAAGTTGCAAAGATTACTGGAAGAAATCTGGTAGAAAGAATATTCTCCTAGAAGAATGCATCCAGGTTCTTAGGTTCAAGCAACTGAAACTGACTCAAAAGGAGCAAATCCCAAAGGAGTTTATTAAAAGGACATTGTGTAGCTCTTGGAATTGCAGGAGAACCAGGCTTGAGTCTTCCAGAAACAATGCCCCAAACATGTTCAAAATTGACGTGAGGAAGAAAACAACACTGAAGGTTATGCTGACTCTGAGCAGTGGGTGTGCAATTTACAAGACTGCCAGGACTTAATTGCCCCCTACACCCACCCCCTCAGCATTTTGCCATTTCTTCCCAGGATGTAAACCTTGCAACTTCTGCCGTCTCTGAAACCTGGATGCCTGGACCTCTACCTCAACAACCAAATGGATTCCACAGAGCCCCTCCATCGAACTGTAAGGCATGTCTCATGTAAGTACAGTGATCGATGGGGGCGCAGGTAACATACCCATGCCCAGCTACAACTGTGGCTGGGAAATAAGTACTGTGTTTTCTACCGGGGGAGGTGGACACACGAGGAAAATAATTCCCCTCATGGAAACGGTGTTCAAAAGGTGCTGGGCAGCCTCTACTGAAGGTAAAGGGACTAGATGCTCCCTAAGATTATAGGACAGAGGAACAGATAAAAATCCTAGCTAGAATAATTAGAATCAGCAACTATTTTAAAGTGCCATTAATACCTGATGTGGAGAAAGTAGAATGAATTGTCGACTATTCACTCAGTTCATTTCATCTCTCACTGTCATTATAAACTTATAAAGCATCACTGGAGAACTTTTTCCTCTAGAAATAGCTTCAGCCTTGATAAGGGAAACCAGAGCTCGATTAAACAGTAATTGATAGCAGCTGAAATGTTTAAGGAAGAAACTGTACCTCATAGTTAGATGTTTGAGTTACTGTTCTTGCATTAATTCCTGTACATTTTCTTCTATATTTTGATAGTGAAAGATAAGTAATGTACATCATTCTTTTTAAAGTATATTCAAGTTGGAAAGGCAGAAGATATTAAATCACATGTTTAAATTTCTATTACTCACATTTTATTTTATT
>PVKE010025855.1:0-22728 GCA_004027555.1 Craseonycteris thonglongyai | reverse complement strand
AGCCATTGGCCTCTGTGTAGGGTGATTCCCTAGGCATTTCTTTTAAAGATTTCATTTTTATTGTTTTTGACAGAGAGAGAGAGAGAGAGAGAGAGAGAGAGATACAGAGACAGAGACGGAGAGAAGGGGGAGGGCCCAGAACAGTCTCCATAGTTGCACATCATTGGTTTTTCCACATAGTTTCATTCCACAGGTGGGCACGGGGCTGCACAGGGCAGGACCTGGGCCGGGGTCTCACCCTGGTGAGAACTGAACTGGGGGCACTCCCCAGCTCAGCATATGGGTCTGCACGGGCCGGGGCCGGGATTTGATCCTCAGTTCCCGGGGCTGCAAAGTGAGCACCTAACCCACTGAGCCATCCCGGCTTCCCCAGCATTTCTTTTCCTTCTAGAATGTCATGACCTAAATAATGTTTGCCTGAACTCTGAGAGAAGCTTTTAAACAGCCCGTACGTTAAAGTACTTGATATTCGTCTCTCCAGAACTTCTTATCCTTTTATGACCCCACGTAGTCTCCCCATTGCCTCCACTGCAGATCGTGTAAATATTTAGGTCTGCACCAAGGATATTATGTTGAAAAAGATCATAGTTTTCTGTTCTGGGAGGCATTTGAAGAAGCACACTTTAATTTCTTTCCCACCCATATTTAAGGCAGCCTTCTTATTCCCGGCCACGAGGATCACTCAGAACACCATGGGGCTCCCCAAGCGAAATGAAGCTTGTCGTTTCTTTTCAGGAGCCCTTACCTCATACACAGCTGGCTATTGCTCATGTCACAGGCGGTAGGAAGGCCCTGCCTGTGTTTGCTGATTCATAGGTTAGGAGGCATTATTTTGGGAAACTGCATTTGGTTGTTGCTGTAAGAAGTAGCCTCTTCTTACAGAAAAGTGTCAAAGACAGGTCAGGGTCCAAGTCTAACCCATTTCAAATTTTATTGGAATACATCACACCGTTTATGTAGGGGTCAGCTATGGCTGCTTCCACGCTAAAATGGCAGATAAAATATGTACTATCTGGCCCTTTACAAAAGAAGTTTGTTAACTCAGTCTAAGGCCTTGAAAGATGCCCAGATAACCCACGATTTGAAAATAGGCTCAGTAGCGTCTGTCTGTGAGAGCAGTCTTGGTAGTGGTCGGTATATTAGTGTCCTAGGGCTGCCGTAACGAATGACCACGAACCTCTTGGTTAAAAACAACGGAAATGTCTGCTCTCCCAGTTCTGGAGGCCAGGAGTCCAAAATCAAGTTGCCCACAAGGTCGTGCTCCCTCCGAAGGCTCTAGGGCAGAGTCCTCCCGGCCTCTTCCCACTTCTGATGGTCAGCTGCTCTTTAGCATGTGACTCCATCACCCCAGTCTCCACCTCTGTCTTCCCGTGACCTTTATCCCCCTGCATTTCTGTGTGTCCTCTCTCCTCTTTTTATAAGGACACCGGTCACTGGGTTTCAGGATCCCACCTGGATAATCCAGGACGACCCCATCTTGAGATCCTTAGTTACACCTGCAGGGACCCTTATTCCAAATACAGTCCCAGGGGGTTCGGACGTCTGGCGGCGGCCACCATCCAAGCAACTCCAGTTGGTAACGTGCTCCGTGTGTGGCTCTTTTTGTTCTCCCAGGTGCATAGCGGGCTGCTGCTTCATCCCCTTCTGTGTGGACGCTCTGCAGGACGTGGACCATTACTGTCCCAACTGCAAAGCTCTCCTGGGCACCTACAAGCGCTTGTAGGACTCAGCCAGCCCTGCAGGGAGCGGTGCTCGGCAACCAGTCCTGCCTGACTCCCACCCAGCCCCAGCCCCGGTGGGGGCTCCGCCGTGGTGGTCTCATCTCCCCAGGGGCTCCACCTTCATGTCTTCTTTGGGGGAGGGGGGAAACTATCGCAAAAGTTAACACACTTCCAAACGCCAGGAATTGCTGCTTGGAGTCGTGCACGGGACATGCAAAGACATTCACCTTGAGTGCTGGGTCAGGGGTTTCCCGCCCGTGACCCCACCTCATCATCCCATCTAACTGTGATCGTTGCCCCATCTGAATATCCTCTGGTGATTGGCCTTGCCAGCTTCTTTTCTTGCCTCAGTGGGCCTGTCCGGTGGTGGGCTCCAACTGAGAAGCCACAGGTTGCCTTATTTTTGAGACTCTGCTGGCCCGAATATGGCTGAACCAGCGTTTAGTGCCTACCGTCAATGCCCATCTGTTTCTACTTCCGATGACAAAAATCTTGCCTTACCGACAAAGCCCTTGGCTCTCAGATTCCGTAACTGCGGGCTTTTCCTTAGCACACAAATTCACTTTAATTTCTGAATCGGTTTTTAAGTACGCGGAGGGGCTGTTCCCCCCTCTACCCCAACCCCCAGACACATATTCATGAGGTCAGAAATGCAGCCCAACACATAGAGCTGGATCGTACCATTGATCTGCCTTCTCTCAGCTGTTTGTTCCAGACCCTTAGCTACTTTCCATGAGGGGCTTCTTGTAGAGGAATTGTTCACATTACAGTTTTTAGGGCCTCCTTTTGGTCTTTAATGCCTTTTGAACATAATTCTGAAAGGAGGGATTTATCGGACCATTTTCCATAACCAGGGGATTGGCTTCATTTTCCCATTTGCCAGGGGACCACTCGCATACTCCCTTTTTTTTTTCTGAACAGAAAAAGTAATGGATAATTGCATCCGCTGCCTTCACCTGGGCTTAGCGTGGTTCTTAAAAACCTCTGTCGTGGAACTCTGAAAGAGGGGCCCTTTTGGGGTTCCTGGCTGTGTGTTTGGAGAGACAGAGCATGTGTGAGCACATCCAGGTACCATGGTGCTGAAAGGCTTGGGGACCTGAACTAGTTCAAAGGAATCTAAAGTCTGATTTTATTTTTCAGAAATATAATTTGTTGTATAACGTCAGAAGACATGGTTTCTAGGGCCCAAGCAGCCAGCCAGAGTTCTTGGCTCGCTGCAGTGTCATCTCTGAAATCAAGACAAAGCCGGACTCAACTCCCAAGAGTCCCCGTTTTGATAAGAAACCGGCACAAGGGATGCATGTGAATAACATTATGTAGAGATCAAGCCTAGACCTTGAACAGAAATCTGTATATTGGCTGAAAATTATAGTCGTAACCATTGATTCAGCTTATTCATTTGATAAGTTCCAGTAATTATTTTTGCAACAAATATGGATACCACATCGTACTTTGGTGTTTATCTGCTTTTAAAGGAAATAAAGGCTTTGGTTCACTCGGTGAACTATTTATCCGTTCATATGGTGTGAAGAAAGGTCTCATGTTGTCTTTCCAGCGATTGTTACAAAGACCCTTTATTTGCTCCATCACGGTAGAAAAATTCTTGATTAACACTTCAGACTAACTGAACACCCCACGGTGTCAGGATGACCAGTGTTGAGTGGGGAGGGGATTGCTAGCAGGTCAGATTTGAACGTTAGACTGTTGGAACCCAAGAGGCGTCATGGATGGCAGCCAGCCATGGCTTTCAAGTTTTAATAAAACGCACAGAAGAAAGCTGCCCTCATTCATTCGCCGAACAAAACGTGCTTTGTTAATTGATCAGGGCGGCCGTGAGATGCTGGAGGCAAGCATTGTAACTTGCCAGGAATATGAATACCATCCTCCCTTTCAACCTGGTGATAAAACTTCATTTTGGAATGTGCAGGAAAACAGTGTCATCTGGGCATGGCTTACGTCGTCATTTAAACCCTATCTTATCACCTTGAAAAACTGCTGCTTACGGCATCTTAATCGTGTGTTTTTTCCCTTCATTTGACAAAATCGAAGGTCATGCATATTTAGCAGTTTGGTTCAGATGGTGGTATATGAGTGTTCTCAAGCCGTTATTAATTACATATGTGAAGTCTTCAAAATAAGAGCTCTGTTTCCTGGACCATAAATAAATATATTCTGTGGAACTTTAAAAATAACATCAGATGCCTGGAGTAGGAAGCATTTGTTGGACCTTCCATTTTTTTGTTCAGAGTACGGGCTTATTCATATATTTGTTTGAATTAAAAGGCTCTTTGGTTCTGCCCCAGTTTGTTGGGGGATTTTTGGTGTTAGTTCATTGCAAACACCGAATCACATTCAGTTAATGAAAGCACTTTATATCTATTTGGACCTCAAAGAAGAATTTTACCAATTTCAAACCCAAAAGGGCTGTATTTCTTATACACTGTTAGTCATCCGGGCGAGGTAACTTTATACAGAAGTGTTGGTTTGTGTCTTGTTAACAAGAAGTATTCAGTTACTACATCCAGTTGAGCCAATTTTGGGCACATGACTAATTCCTGGCTGAGCACAGCACTAGGTCGGAAAATGTTTTTTCTGGGACAACTGGCTTCCCAGTTGCTACCAAGAACACTTATAATGGGCACTCAACTATTTATAAATGTGACTTCATACACGCATACACAATTTTGCCTTGGTTTTCTCCCCAGGGACAAGCCTGTCCGTGTTTGGGATGTTAAAATCCTTCTCTGACTTCCCGGACTCAACCATCTCCATTAGGAGTTAAGTGTAGACGTTGGTTGGGATTTTACTTACAAAATTCCGATTTGCATTTTGGAGCCTATTAAAGTTATCTCCTGCATTTATGACTCAAATGTTTACAATGAGTCGTCTGTTTCTCATAGGCGCAGGGGTGAATTGAAAGTAGACCCAGCAAGGGCAGTGAAAGCGAGTAGTTTTTTGTGTGTTTTGTTTTTTTTAGTCTTAAGAATTTTAAAGAAACAAGATTCTGAGTCTCAGCAAAATTAAAAAAAAAAAAAAAGTCCGTGGCCAAGTATACAGTCGGGTGCATTTATTTAACTGTTTTGTGACTGTTCTCTGCAGTATTCAGGAAATGTTCACATATTTAAGGACTTTTTTTTTTTTAAATAAAGTATTTTTAGAGCAGTTTTAGGTTTACTGCAACATTGAGAAAGAACAAAGTTCCCATGTACATCCACACAGGCCCACAGCCCTCATTATCAGCGTCCCCACCAGAGTGGCCATTTGGAACAAGCAATGCACCCTCATTTTCACATCCTCAGCCAAAGTGCATAGTCTGCACTATAGTTCACTCTTGGGGTTGTACATTCTATGGGTTTGGACAGATGTATAAGGATATGTCCATCATTGTACAAAGGTGGGCTGATCAGTTTTGCCTCCACTGTAATATGTTTTGTTGCATTAGACATACTGGATATAACCAGTTTTGTGTGGTCATGATGTATCTCCCCCCATCGTTCTTGACCTTGCACACACAGAGGCTTACGTTTTTCGCCCTGTGCACATCGAAATGGAAGAGCGTGCAGATGTTTGGTTCAAACCGCCTGCTGTTATCGAATTCTTAACAGCAGGAAAATTCCTCCAATTAAAAAAAACAATGGAAAAAGGTGAGGACTTCATAAAGATCATTACAGGTGAAACTTGGGTCCATCATGATGACCCTGAGTACAAAAGGCGGTCCATGGAATACCGCCATAAGGGATCACCCCAGCCCCCCCCAAAACTCAAAACTCAGGCCTTGGCTGAGAAGGCGATCCTTTGTAACCGTGTTTTATGGACTGGGTGGTAAACAAGATCTGTGTGCGAGGTCAAGAATGATGGAGGGCAGCTGCCATGTGACTACACAGAACCGGGTCTATCAAGAGACATCTAACGTGACAAAGAATATTACAGTGGAGGCAAATTGATCGGCCAGCCCTCATAGTATCAGAGAGAGCTGTGTCACAGCCCAAAAAGTCCTGTGTCCCAGCTGTGCACCCTTCCCTTCCCCATAACCCCTAGCGACCACTGATCTTTTTAGTCTCCACAGTTTCGCCTTTTCCAGAATGTGATACAGTTGAAATTGTACAGTATGAAGCCTTCCCAGACGGGCGTCTTTCCTTCCGTCATACGCATTTATGGCTCGACAGCTCATTCCTTTTTAATGCTGGCTAATGCTCCGTTGTCGGGTGGACCACACGTTCAAGCACCTTTAAAGCTCTTGGTACTGCCATGCACCCACTTTCCCTAATGGGCAGAATCAATTTCGTGGGTGCATCCAGGACTGCAGGGTCATTCCCAGGCACAGTGTAGTCTTGACATCTGTGGTTATACAGTTGTACATGTGGGGGGCAGGGAGGTACAGGGCAGGAGGGTGTCCAGGACAACATCTGGGAGCCCCGGTGTCTGCCACGTCTGGTTTTCATGCCGCTTCGTGTTGACTGACTCCTGCTGCATTCGAGGCAGGGGCAGCGTGGGTGCCAACCCCCGCCCAGCCTGGGGAGAGAGCCGCAGGCTCAGCACAGCCCTGCCAACCCTCCTGGTGGCCTTTGTAAGCTGCAAGTCACCTAACAGTAACGTGTATAATTCAGTGACATTCAGTCCATTCACAGTGCTGCTCAACCATCACCTCTGCCACGTTCCGAAACGTTTTCATGGGCCCAACGTAAAACCCATGCCCATTAAATCACCAGTCTCCATTCCCTCCTCTAGCACCTGGCAGCGGCCAGTTTGCCTCTGTTTCTTTGGATTTGCCTATTCTGGATATGTCACATAAAGGGAATAGAACACGTGACCCATTGTGCCTGGCTGCTTTCACGGAGCATCATGTTTTCATGGTAGTGTAGCCTGTGTCAGTTCCCGTTAGTGGCTGAATAATACCGCATTGTACGTTTAGACCACATTTTGTTTATCTCTTCATTTGCTGATGGACACTTGGGATTGCCTCCTTTGTGCGATTGTGAATTTGTACTACAAACATTGGTTGACAGGTTTTCCTGTGGACATGTGTTTTCAGCTCCCTTGGGGACACACCTAGGCGTGCAGTTGCTGGACCACAGGCTAATTCGGTTTAACGGTTTGCAGAACTGCCTGGTGGCTTCTTAAGGAAAGATTCCCTATTGTGAAGGCACATCTAGCAAGGGCTACACATTTGGAATGGCCCTGGTGGGGAATCCTTGGCCGTTTTCTGCAGTGAGCCTTTGGGAGCAGCCTGGTAGCAGCAGAACTAGATTTGGAACGAGAAGACATGGGTCCCAGGCTGGCCTGCCTCAACACCTCAACTCACCCGAACCCCACTCAACCCTTTTGGGGTTCCCACTGCACCTGAAAAATGAGACTGGATAGATGCCACATCTCAGCCCCTCTGCATGGATTGTCTTTTGAGAAGGTGCCATGAACTCAAAAACAGTCCTCAGGTGTGTTCACCTGTCAGTGCCGTTTACCTGTACTCCCTGCTCGGGATACAACAGTACAGGGGGGATACTGTTCACTCCCTCATGGAATTGGTGCTAGATGGGGAGACAGGGAGAGGCTGAATGTTACCAGTGGGCACAGAGAGAAAGTGCAGGGAAGCAGGGCGTGGTAGGGCTTGTGCCTGGGGCAGGGCAGCCTGTCCTCTGGAATGGTCGATGCTGCCAACTTCCAGGGAGGAGGCAGAGTCTAGCTGCAATGCGGATGAGTCTGAAAGCTGTCGCATGAGGAAGGCTCATGTCTGTTCTATCGTGTGATTGAGTTCCCCGTTTCTGGGTGCGATGAGGGAGCCCTTCCGTTTTCTTTGGAAGAGCAGCAGCCCTTGACACATAATCCATTTCTCCAGCTCACGCCTTCTGGTTTCCTGCAGATAAACAGGAAGGGCTGGGCCGGCTTCCAGTAAGTAGGTGGATTCCAGCGGGCTGTGCCCGTGGTCAGGAGAAAGTGGCCCCTTCTCAGCAGACCGTGCCATCCCTGGGGAGGACACTGAACTACGGGCAAGGGGGAAGCACTTGACAGTCACTTTCACCTCTGTCGTGCTGTGTCTGTGGCTTTGTCCTCGGGGGACCCAGGACGCAAAAAGCCCTTTGGGAGAGTTTTCTAAGCTCTAACTTGCATTTGTTGTTCATATCTGAAATTAAAGGGGTAGGAAAAAATGCTTACAAGGCCAGTGGGGTGGTCGTGGGTTGGGGTCTCGTCCTTCTGCTCAACCCTCAAACTCTCAGCATAGCCGTGAGCTCCCAGCAGGAGCGGACCCCCGATTGCGGGGAGTCCATCGGCAGGCGTCTGTTCTTGGGGAGCCTGTCTTGTATTGTACGGTTAACTTGCTCCGGTGTCTTTCTGACTTCCTCCTGGCTTTATCTGCACCCCACCCCCTGCCTTACAGTCTTAGATCCGCTCAGGACTTTACCAGTGACTACACAAGTGTGAGCCTACACGGATGGCCTGTGTACCTCTGTGAAGGTGCGAGGGGTCTGGGTGTGTGGGCGTGTCCATGGTGTGTGGGAAGGTGCTAACATCTGTGGTGGAAGGGCTCTTAGCTGCTGGGCACCTGGCTCTGAGTGTGTGTGCGTGCGTGCGTGCATGTGTGTGCATGTGTGTACAGGGGAAAGGGAAGTGACAGAGCTGCTTGGAGCTGCACTTGCCTGGAAATCACCCCCCGTGGGCCCCCTGAGTCCTCCAGCTTGGAAGCCCTGCAAGGATTTTCCAGCTGGGGCAGGACTGTCACCTGGCTGCTCTCGGGGACTAAGGGTATGAATGATTGATGGTTCTCCCTGCTAAGCTGCTTGGAAGTGTGGGCGTGGACACGCCTCCCTCCCCCGTTCCCCAACCTTGTCAATCACTACCTGTCCCAGACTTCAGGCGGGTGACTTCAACTGGGAAATTCCAGCTCCAGCAGAACCTTTTGCAGCAGGGCTGGCTCTGGCGACTGCTCTCAGCCAGGGCTGCCTGTCAGAATCCCCTGGGGGAGCATTTAGGAACCTCCCTGCCCCGCCACACCCCAGACTGAGCCAGGGAAAGACTGACTTTTTTTTATTTTTTAATTAGAAGGGGAAACCTTAACTATAATAATAATGAATATGTAATAATAAACCCAACCTGAAGTCTATTCCTCTTTCTACCACTGTCGTCTTAAAATACACTTTTGAAAATATTTTTATGGATGGAGGGGCCCAGAGACGTTAGCACGTGGCTCCAGTGTGTCCCTGGACCCCTCCATCCATAAAAATCAGGTTGCAGATGATGGTGTTTGGAATTAGTAGCAAGGCTGTTATTGATGTGATAGAATCGATCATAGGATTGATCGCGCCTCCATTCACTCAGTAAATGCTTTTTTGGGGGGTTGTAACATGTCCTGGGGGCATAGCCCCTTGCTCTTGGGGAATTTAAACAATTAAGTTATGATAAGGTTATCTTGCATATGAACGCTTCTTTGAATATTGTCTTCACCAATCCTACAAGAAATCTTCCAGATGAAGAAGAAAAGCATCATTACCATTCTATATATAGTAACAGAAACACAGAATAAGAGTGATTTACACAGGTCGACTGAGCAATCCATTGCAGAATGGCTCCTGGTCCTAACATACACCTTGGGCCTGTTAAAACAGGGTCCCTCCCCTGGGGAGTCCCATTCCAAAGGCCTGGGAGGGGGCCTGGGAATATGCTTTCTGTTTATTTGTTTTAGACGTGCTCAGGTTGGGGGATACCGGGATAGCTCAGCAGGTTGAGTGCTTGCCTTGCTACTGTGAGGTCCAGGGGTCAAATCATGGCCCCAGCCCGTGCAAACCCATGTGCTGAACTGCGATGCAACTGATAACCCCAGGGAAGGTAGCGAAGGTTCCTCTCTGCCATGTGCCCCCCCCCATTTGGTTCCCACCCTGTGTGGCCCCCGCCCACCTGTGTGGAATGAAACCATGTCACAACTAATGATGTGCAACTATGGAGACTGCTCTGGGCCCTCCCCCTTCTCTCTTACACACATTCTCTCTCACCTCTCAAAAAACAATAAACTAACTCTTAGGAAAATTTTTAGAAAGTGTCCAGGTGGTTCCTAAGGGCAGGTGAGTTTGAGAAACGCTCACTGCTCCATGTGGTCTGGGACCAGCTCAGCCAGAGGGGAGGCGCTGAGGCTGTACCGAGTGGGGTCTCTCAGCCTCAGCGCTATTGGCACCTGGTCGAGGTCATTCCTTGAGGCGGGGACCATCCTGTGCCCTGGAGGGTATTGAGCAGCATCCTCGGCCTCCACTGACCAGCTGCCAGAAGCACACGCCCAGCTGGGACAACCAGAAATGTCTCCAGACATTGCTACATGTTCCCAGGGGCACAAAATTGCCCCACGTGAGAACCCTTGGTCTAAGCACGCGGGTTGGAGCAAACATTTCCCATGTCTGGGAATTGGGATGTCCCGCACTGACCCTAGCATGTGGTTAACATTTAAAATATGCGAATTTCCATGAAAAAGAATGAAGCATTGATACCTGCTACAGGGTGGATGAACCTTGAAACCATGGTGCTCAGTGAAAGAAGCCAGACACAAAGGCCATAGGAAATATTCAGACTAGATAAGTCCATAGAGACAGAAAGCAGATTGACAGTTGCCAGGGGCTGTGGGGGAGGGGGGCGGGGGGCGGGGAGGCGGGGTGGGGAGGGGTCGTTTAATGGGTACCAGGTCTCATTCAGGGAGATGACAATGTTTTGGAACTAGATGGAAGTGGTAGTGGCACAACATTGTGAATGTACTGAACACCACTGAGTTGTTCGCTATCTAATGGTTTGTTTTATGTTCAGTGAATTTCACCTCAATAAAAGAAATGTGCGAGTTTGCATGATTTACCGGGTGACAGTTGGTAAACGAGGGCAGAATGGATTGTGAATGTAGCATAAATCCGGGTGGATATTTAAACGCGCCTGTAACCATTAACCAGTGTAATAAGAATATAACATATAATTAGATGGTATTTTAAAAGCAAGGGTAGAGTTCGTGGGCAGGCCCTCAGTGCTACCATTTTGGGAACTAGTGCAGCGTTGGGTTCGAGTGTGTAGTTGTCCTTGCTGACTCGGGGAAGGAAAAGCCCTGAGCATTACCATCAAGAGCTGTGGCTGAGCCCCCCTCAGCCTGCTGTGGGGCTGAGGCAAGTCCCCTAGACTTCCCAGGCTGAGCTCTTCTCCTCTCTAAAAAGGGGCAGGCCGATCCTTCCCGCTCCAAACGTCTGTGCTGGGAAATGGGCAGGTGCAGGGGAAGGCTCTGGATCATGCCAGAACATGCCCGAACATTCCAGGGGCTGACTCTCTTGGGCTATCAGGGTCAAGCTCCTGGGTAAGTTAGGAAGCCCCTCAAAACACAGGCGTGGCACTTCAGAGCAAGTCTCAGTTAGGACCAGGTAGTGTTAAGCTTTGACGGGCAGCATCGGAATAAGCCAAGCAAGTGAGATGTAACTGCAAGAACCGGCCCCCTGCACCTGTGGGAGCAGCTACATCAGCACATGTGGCTCAGCATGAGGATGGAGCCAGCGACCACCTTGGCATGTCGTTTGAAAGCCCCCACGTTCATTTTGCAGGTGGGCCACGGCCCACGGGGGCCACCTGCCCCACTGCCTGGCCTGAGAATGCCACTGATAGAAAGACTTGCATTCAGGGACCTCGGACTAGGGCCAGGTGTTTCTTCCCTGGGCCATGATTAGCACTCCATTCCCTGAAAGCAGGAATAACTACATACTTGGGCCTGGGTTATAGTCCTCACGTGAGCTCGTTTACGACCCTGTGGTCCCCGCAGGTGGTGCGAATGGACTATCAGACACGTGCATTTCTGTTTGCAGGAGGTGGGGCTGGAAGCAGGTGTTGGTTATAGAGCTGAGGGCAGGCGAGGGGGCTCGTGGGTCTTGAAGTAGCTCAGAAATAGGGGAGATGGTGCCAGAAGAGGCAGGCTGCAGACTATGAGACATTTCAGACTCTAGAATCTCCTCTGTGAACAGCCATTGACCAAGGGCTTCTAGGTAAGAACTGTTACACTTTTTTGATAATGACTTTATTGAGATAGAATTTATGTACAATTTACTTGTTTAAAGTGTACAGTTCAGGGTTTTTTTTAGTATATTGTTTACACGTTTCGTCATCCTGAAAAGAAACTGCATACCTTTTAGTCGTCATTCTCCAATCTCTCACCCACCCCCAGCCCTAAGTGACCACAGATCTACTTTCTGTCTCTATGAATTGGCCCATCCTGGACATTTCGTATAAACAGAATCACACAACAGGCGGTTTTTCGCATCTGGCTTTTTTCACGGAGCATGTTTTCAAGGGTCATCCAGCAGGTATTGGTATTTCGTTCCTTTTTATGGTCAGAGAGTCGATCCGTTGTCTGGCTAGATCACCTTTTGTTTATCCATTCGTCTGTTGACAGCGACCGTTTTCTGAGAAGTGTATTATCCTAAAGTTGCTACTCACTGCATCAGCTGTTCCAGAAAGAGCTGTGTGCCTCGTGCCAGTAAAACGATGGTTAGTGTTCTTCCGTGCCCTTTTTAAAATCTGCTATTATTGTGGCAAATCAAGGTAGGCACTGTAGAGGACAAAGGGGGCTGCTCTTTAGGGTTGTACGGGATTAGGACCCTGAATCGGGCTGTCCTGGGCAAACCTGTGGGCTGGATGCCCGTCCGCTGGGCCAGGTGAGAGCAGAGAACCGCCCCGTTCCAGCAGGCCCTGGGTGAGAGGCTCGGGAATCCGGCTCCTCGTGAAAACCTGGGTGTGGGTTTCCCGGCCTGACCATAGGCCATTGTGGAGGCTCTACCTGGGACCCCCTCACCCGGGGGGAAGCCCTCCCCATGGCCCCTGGTGATTGTAAGTGCATGGTGGTCTCTGAGGAGTTGCCAACAAAGAACTCAGGCCCCCTGGCCGGCTACACGCTTGTGGCCTGTCTGAACTTGCACTCATTGACCCAGGACCTAGGGCCAGGTGTCTCTACCTGAGGCCTTGGGCGGGGCCTCCTGCAGGACCCAGTGCTTTTCCTGCCCCCACCCCTCTCCAGCTCAGAATCCATAGACTTGCTGGAGCTTTTTGTCTCAGGGCTGCTTCAACGGTGACAAGACCCCCTCCGCCCCCCACCCCATCCAGGCTGACCCACCTGGCTGTGAAGGGGGTGCCGTTCCCTGGGGAGAGTGGAGCTGGAGGAGAGAGTGCTTTCCCTTCTCAGTCAGTGATCACGGGCCCAACGCTTCCTGTTGGACTCAGTGCTTAAACCTGCGGGGACTCTGACCCACCCCACCCCAGCTGGTGACCTCGCAGCAGAAGCTGAGCTCCTAACAGCAGCTGGGAAGGGGGGCTTGATCTTTGGTTGTGAAAGCATCTGTATTGGGGGGGAGGCTGTAGCTGGGGTGTCCAATTCAGACTACGCTCTATGGCTGGTGTCAGGTGGGCACTAGATCTACTGGAAGTGATAGACATGTCTCATCACCGTTGTGTACACCTGAAACAAATAAAATATTGTATGCCAACTGTAATTGAAAAACGAACAGAAAACAATCTTAAAACTATGCCGCTTCTGACCTGCTGAATGGGGAGGCACGGGCCACGCCCCAGGGGGTTGGCAGGTCACCCACTCCTCAACCCAGCTCCCGCTGTGGGGGCAGTGAAAACCCCGGGATCATTTCTTTTTTAAGATTGATTTTATTGTTTGAGAGCTGAGGGTGTGAGCAGGGCTGTCATACTGTAAAATGCCTGAGCGGCAACAGAAATAGCTGTTTGCTCCTCACAGTTGACCCTGTGATGAGGAAGCCAAGTGGGAGGCGTGGTCTCTGCCCTTGGCAACATCATGCTGTCTGTTTTCAAGAGTTTATCTGCCTTTCCGCTTTCACCTGCGAAACACCCACGTGCCTTGTTTCTTTCCCCTGGTGGCACCGTATCCTCATCCTTCAGTAGCTGCTGCTGTTACATCCGGACTCCTTGGCCCTTTCACTTATAAACGCTTTATTTATTTGTTTGCTTGTCTATGTTTATTTTCTAAAGAGTTATTGTTTGAGAGAAGGTGAGAGAGAAGGGGGAGGGCCCAGAGCCGTCTCCATAGTTGTATGTCATCAGTTTTCGACGTGGTTTCGGTCCACACAGGTGGCTGTGGGGCCGCATGAGGTGGGAACCAAACTGGGGGCCTCCCGCATGGGAGGCGAGAACTTCACCACCGATTGCACCTCAGTTCCGCATCTGGGGCTACAGGCTGGGCCCAGGAGTTGACCCCCGGACCTCGCAACTGCGAGGCAAGCACTCAACTGCTGAGCCATCCAGCATCCTCATACACCCTTTATTTTTCAGTAAGCATTGTATGCCACAGAACATTCAAATAGTACAGTGAAAATACTCTTTCTCTCACACCTCTGCTCCCCTATCCAGGATTTCCCCCCTAGACAAAACCACTGTTAATAGCTCCTGCTAGATCTTTCCATGTGGTACAATATTAACAAGCAAATATGAGGTATGATAAAAAAAAATAACGGTGAAAAAAAATATGGTGAAGGTTTAAATGAAGAAAAAATTTACTACAGGAAAAGACATATTGCCATTAATCCTCCTCAAAACACCCCCCCTCACTTCGAACACACTTATCCCTTTGTTCTCCCTACTTTCTGAAGCGGTTCTGGAAGTCCTCTTTCGTGAGTGTCTTAGCTGCGCTGTCCCGGGTGCCTCGGTGTCCTGAATTGACCTAAAATGTTTGCCTTTCATGGTCGTTTTGACTTTGGGGAAGAGCCAGAAGTCGTACGGGGCCAGATCCGGTGAGTAAGGCGGATGAGGACACACCGTAACGGTTTTATTTGACAGCATTGCTGTACCAGAAGCCATGCGGGACCTGAATCGAGGCCACCATGACAGCACACCTAAAGACACTCACGAAAGAGGACTTCCAGAACCGCTTCAGAAAGTGGGGTAAGTGTGTTTGAAGAGAGGTGGAGGATTTTGAGGGGGATTAATGGCTCTGCATCTTTTACTGCGATAATTTTTTATTTAAATAGGCCCTGTATGTTTTGATCACACCTCATACATGTATTTTCTCTCTTGTTTCTAATTTTTTAAATACTATTTATTTAGATACTCAGTACTATTTTATATTAATTTTAGGGGTACAGCATAGTGGTTAGACATTTGTATAATTTAAGAAGTGATCCCCCTGACTCGTCCAGTACCCACCAGCACCATGCACAGTGGTTCCTGTCTTCTATTTTTTAACATACCATGATGGCGTACAACACGCAGCACTCTGCACCTTCCTTTGTTTCGTTTAACAAAATATCGCAGAACTGACATCCATTTTCTCCAGCTGCGGACTACCTAGTATATGTACAATGTGTCATTTCTGTGACCCACCAGTCCTCGTATTGAAGGACGTGGTGGTGGTGGTGGGGGTCTCCTGTCCTTGGCTGTTACAGGCAATGACGTTGTGAGTGACCTTGTGGGTTCGTTCACTGCTTTGCACAAAGACAAGTATAACTGCAGAATGGCCCCTGAACATGCCCACACACTAGTCCCTGGAACCTATGAATACGTTATCACACAAAGCTAGGGGACTTTGCACATGGGACTAAGTTTATGGACCTTAAAATAGGGGAATTGGGGAAGCTGGGATGGCTCAGTGGGTTAAGCGCTCACTTTGCAACCCTGGGGACTGAGGATCGAATCCCGGCCTCGGCCCATGTGGACCCATGTGCTGAACTGGGGAGTGCCCCCAGTTCAGTTCCCACCAGGGTGAGACCCCGGCCCAGTTCCTGCCCTGTGCAGCCCTGTGCCCACCTGTGGAATGAAACTATGTGGAAAAACAAGTGATGTGCAACTATGGAGACTATTTGGGGCCCTCCCCCTTCTCTCTGTCTCTGTCTCTGCATCTCCCTCTCTCTCTGTCGAAAACAATACATAATCTTTAAAAAAAAAAAAAAGAAAAGAAAAAAAGAAACGGAGGGATATTCCATGTTCATGAGTAGGAAGACTCAATAATGTCAAGATGTCACTTCTTCCCAACTTGATCGATTCAGTGGAATCCCAATATAAACTCATCCTACAGTTTATGTAGAGAGACAAAAAACCTAGAATCCAATATAATATTGAAGAACAAGGTTGGAGGACTACCTGGCTTCAAGACTTACTATAAAGTAAAGGTGTAGCATTTAGGAGTGTGGTATTGGTGAAAGAATAGACAGATCAGTGGTACAGAATAGAGAGTCCAGAAATAAACCCACACAAATATAGTCAACTGATCTTTGACAAAGGAGCTCAGATGATACAATGAAGCCAAGATAATCTTTTCAACATGGTGCCAGAACATGGACTTTGGGTGATAATATTCAGTGAGTGGTGTGTTTTTTTTTTCTGATGCAGTTTTATTTGTTTAATTGAGATGTCTTTAACATATAACATTGTGTAAGTGTAAGGTGTAAATGTATTGATTTTTTTCCACATTTTTCTTTTTTTAAAGGTTTTTTTGGGTTTTTTTTGACAGGAAGAGAGAGAGATACAGAGAGAGAGAGAGAGAACTGAACTGTGGGAACTCCCCAGTTCATCATGTGGGTCCGCCTGGGCCAGAGCAGGGACTCGATCCTTGGTCCTCGGGGCCTCAAAGCGAGCGCTCAACCTGCTGAGCCATCCCGGCTTTCCCTTTTTTCACTTTTTTAAGGTTTATTTTGTTTGAGAGAAGGCGAGAGAGAGAGACAGAGAGCGACAGAGAGACAGAGAGAGACAGAGAGAGACAGAGAGAGACAGAGAGAGACAGAGAGAGACAGAGAGAGACAGAGAGAGACAGAGAGAGATAGAGAAGGGGAAGGGCCCAGAGCAGTCTCCATAGTTGACACCATTAGTTGTGATGTACAACTAATGATTACTCTCTACTCTTCAAAGCCCTAAGGAAACCTTTCTTTCATGAACTGTCCCCAGCACAGTAACGGCTCCTTCCCTGGAACTCTCCTTGGTGCCTTTGGCGTCTTGTCCTGTACCTCTTGCTTCCCGGCTGGGATTTTAGCCCCTCCAGACCAGCGTCATGGGAGGTAGCTTTTTTCTCTTCCTCTCAGTGTCCGGCACTGGCTCACCGCACACCGTGGGCGCCCAGGCAGCTGTAAGCTGAGGGGCCTTTTGCACCCTCAGGCCTGCGGATCTGGGGCTCCTGAGCGCTGCCGGTGAAAATGTCTGAGCTGGAGGAGGGGAAGGCAGAATTACCAGCTTGAACATATGAAACAAACAAAAAATGGCCCAAGTCTGAAAGCGTAATTGATTTCCACAAAACATGACGTGTCCACCAGTCCACTGGGTCTTAATTTAACTCTAAGAAAGTTCTATTTAAAGTGCGTTCAGCTGTCCATCAGGGATGGATGACTAGACAAGCTGTGGTTCACCGGCTCGCTAGAATAGTATTCAGCCCGAAAGAGGAATGAAGCACTGATTCATGCCACCCCATGAGGAGCATGGATTGAATGGTTCCATTTATATGAAACGCCTGGACGAGGCACATTCATAAAGACGGAAAGCAGGCGAGCAGTGACCGGAGACCGGGTGATGGGAAGGAGGAATGACTGCTTCATGGGACTGTGGTCTCCTTGGGCAGTGATTCTAAACCCGGTTGTGGTGTTGGTTGCACGACTCTATCAAAATGCTATAAAAACCGTTGCACTGTGCACTTTAGGTGAGAGGATGGCATGATCTGCATTCTAGCTCAACAAAGCAGTGGGAGGTAGGTGCTTACGAGAGGGGCCAGGCCCTGAGGCCTGCAGAGGCTTGAATGAGGTGGTGGCTGAGGAGATTGGCTGCCTAGAACCTTTAAAAATAAAACAACAACAACAACAAAAAAATGGTGCCAGTGGGGGTGAGTGTGAGGTGAGGAAGCTGAGAGAGGACACTGTGCATGTGTGAGCAGATGGCCTCCCAACGGACGTTTAGGTCTTTTCCGCAGGTTCTAATGGGCTAAGGGGGTGGCCTGAGGCCCGAGCGCTGAAAAACTCTGCCCCTGCCCACTGTTTGGTGAGAGCCATCACCAAGGCGCGGCTTTGTCCACCCTGAGCCTTGGAAAAGACGAGCCAAAAGTCAGACCTCAGAACTGGGCCGTGGGGAAGGCAACGCAAGGTCATCAGCGTACTCAGTGCCACCAGGTTGCGGCTTGACAATGGTTTAAATAGTAAATTTGGGGTTAGATATGTTAGACTTCAATTAAAAACAAATCATACTATGGCTTTATTGCCTTCTGCCCCTAAGTGCTCTGCTTGCAAGGCTTGATGAGGCAAACATTTCCCCCACTAGACGGAGACGGGGTTTTTCCTTCTCATTGGCCAGAAGCCCCCTCCCTCCTGGGTGTGGTGCTAATAAATAATATTGAGGCTTCTGATTGGCTGGGTCTTTTCCCTGGACCCCCTCTTGCAGTCCTGGGAAAGGCAGCAGCCGGGATCTACCCAGGACAGTGTTGTTTCTAGCCCGATGCCTGTTTACCTGCCCCTCCCCTGCCTCCCTCGGTTTCGCCTTTCCTGGGGAAAGGGGGGGAGGTTACAAGTGTGTCCCTCATGTCTCACTTCCATCTCCCACTAGCATCCCCTGGACACTGAGACCAGATCTGTCACCTGAGCACGAAATTCTGGTTCCTGGGCTCCCTCAGTGCAGAGGCGTTAGCGTTCTGCAGGGGTGCAAGGGGCTGTGCTTGAGGATAATGGGGAGACGCTGTAAAGTGCACTTTTATGGGCTATTTACCGCGGAGGGTCTTTGGCAGCACTCTCTAATGAGACTAACGCAAGTCAATAAGCAACTTACAATTCCCCGGTGGCCACATTTAAAAAGTATAAAAGAGAAGCAGGGGAAATCGATTTTAGTAGCATGTTGCACTTAACCCAACATATCTAAAACACCATTAGAAAATGAACTCAGTATCAATAAGATTAACGCGGTATACTTTCCGTGCTTTGAAATCGAGTGTGTACTTGGTACTTAGATAAGGTGACCAGACGTCCCACTTTGGGCGGGACAGTCCCGATTTTTAACAATGTGTCCCGCGTCCCAGGCGTTTTAAAGAAGTCCTGATGTTTGGAAAGAATGCACGACAAGCTAGGGAACGGCAGGAGATAGACCCAATTTTTAATCAAGAACCCCCCCCCCCCCCCCAGTCAATGGTGTCCCGCTTTACCAATGTTACAATCTGGTCACCTTATACTTAGAGCCTCTTTCAATTTGGATGCTAAAGAGCTTCATTGCAAATGCCTGACCTGGATTTTAGATTTTCTAAAATGTAGAGGGGAAAATGTAGTAGTGTCATCCACTAAGTTGTTTGAAACACACCCAAAAGTTTTCCAATAATTGACTTGAGTATTAGTTTTTCATTTAAAATGTAAATTAGTTAAGATGACATCCAGTGAGAAGTGTCCCTGAAACACCAGCCACATTTCAGACCCTCATATAGGCACACATGGCTGGTGCAATTGTCCGAAAATGCAGGGCAGGTCATAGCTGTTTTATTCACCGTACTCATTATTTCAGTAAATCTGTGCTGGCTGCATACATGGAGGAACAGGGGTCAGAAGTGACATCTGAGGAAGAGGAAATGGGACCCGATTTCATTTCCCAGCTGTAGAGAGGATGTTGCTTGTAGTCCATTTCAGGTCCTAGAAGTGAGTAGGGTCTGATGGGAAAGATCTATTACCTCCCAACACTCAATATCTTTCCCTCCTTGGTAGACCGATTGAACAGCGTCCTTGAATGGTCTTTGTTTTCTGAAACGTTAAAAAGATGTTAGATGTGTTTCTTTTTCAAGCGCTTCAGAAACATGAAGAGGGAATGAGGCTTGGCCCCAGACACCTTCCCTTGGGAGCTCCTGCTGGGTGGGGTGGCGGCGGCTGCAGGCTGCACAGCCACCGGCTGGGAGGGAGGCGGGCAGACCTGGAGGTTAGCGCTCATGTCGGTTCTGCAAACAGGCAGAATGCTGGTCTGTGCCCTGGGCGTTTAATGATTATGCATAAACATGTTCAGCTTGCTGCCCAGAGCCCAAGTTGTCAGAGAGATGAAGGAAGGTTGGGAGGGAAATCAAATGGGGTCAATGGGGTTTTATTCATTGATACTCTACTTTAAGGCCAAGAGCCTTTGGTTAGATGAGCCAAAATCTTCAGGGGGGAGCGGGGGAGCCCTGCCAACAATCCTGCCGTGTTCTCTCGTTTCAAGGGCTCTAAACCAAATGGTATAAAAGGCGCTCTCCCCACCCCCTTTTGTTTTTTGAGGGACTGAACAGGCTGGCGTGTGTGATGGTTACCACTTGAGGCACGGTGGGGTGTTTTTGAGACTAGAAGTGGTATTAGTGAGAAGCCATGGGATGAAAATGGCCACAGACGGGCACCTGGCTGAGGCCACCCTGGGAGGGCATAGAGGGTGCCCAGGAAAAATCCAGGCAAGTGGCTGGAAGGACAAACAGGGATTGAGAGTAGGTGGGAATGGGGAGGTTTCAGGGTGGGGTGGGCGGAGGGTGAGATGCTGACCTAGAAGAGGATTTGGGGGTCCCCTGCCGACGAGGGCTGAGGAGGTCCCTGGCCCATTTTGTTCATACTCTGGTTGTCCTCTGCAGCTTAGATGGCGGGGGAATGAGGTGTCATGAGACCCTCTAGGGGGCAGCGCTAGACACCCCCATTTACTGTTGCAGCCTCTTGTTTCTTCCACTGTTGCCTTGTTGATTCATCCACTCATTCAAGGGTGTCCCAAAATTCACGCAAGATTCGAACTTTGCGACATTTGAGCGGTAAAGTGTTGCCAACAAAAAAGAAAAGACAGCGTGACAGCTGACAGTCCAGGGTTATTAAAAATGGAGCGCTGCATGAAAGAACAACGCGTTTTCATTGTTGAGCAATGAAAATTTACAATTTTTAATTATAAACCTGTGTTTTCTATCAAAATTACTTCTTGTGTGAAGTTTGGGACACCCTTTATGTGTTTGCACACTCTCGTACTCACTCATGATGACGTAGTGCTTAAGGCTGTGGACTCTGGAGCCAGGGTGCCTGGGTTCAAACCTTGGCTCCACCACTAACTAGCCACGCGTCCTTGGTTGAGTCCCTTAAGGTGTCTGTGTGTGTCTTTATCTGTGAGGCGGGAGTAATAACAGCACTCACCTCAGAGGATTGTGGGGGGACGGAAGGAGTGGAATATACAAATTGCTTGGAACAGTGCATGACACACAGTAAATGCCAGGAGTGTGTATTCTTTGTTGTTGCTGTTGTTGTTGTTTGTTTGTTTGTTGACGGAGAGAGAGACAGAGACAGAGAGAGAGAGAAGGGGGAGGGCTCAGAGCAGTCTCCATAGTTGCACATCATCAGTTTTCCATATAGTTTCACACCATAGGTGGGCACAGGGCTGCGCAGGGCAGGAACTGGGCCGGGAGCCTCCCGCATAGACCCCGGCAAGAACTGAACTGGGGGCACAGCCCAGCTCAGCATGTGGGTCCACATGGGCCGGGGCTGGGATTCGATCCTCAGGCTCCGGGGCTGCAAAGCAAGTGTTTAGCTCACTGAACTTTGCAGCGCCAAGGACCAGGGATCGAGTCCCGGCCCCGGTCCGTGCGGAACCGTATGCTGAACTGGGGAGTTCCCCCAGTTCAGTTCTCTCTCTGTCTCTGTCTCTGTCTCTCTCTCTCTCTCTCTGTCAAAAAATTAATAAAATAAATAAACTTAAAAAAAAAAAAAAAAAAAAGAATGGTTAGCTCACTGAGCCATCCCGGGTTCCTTCAGGAGTGTGTCCTCTATTCATTCATTCACTCACTCTTTCATTCATTCATTCCAGTCTTTACTGGGGACCAGGTACTTTTCCAGGCACTGGGGAATACAGTGTGAAATAAGACAACCTGAATAATTAAATCATATCAAGTTTTATAGAATAATAAAGAGAATAAGGTACTAAGGTAGCAACTGAACATGGGGGGACCTACTCTGGACAGGGTGGTCATGAAGGGCCCCACGGGGGACCGGCGTTTAAGCTGAGGCCTAAAGGAGCCTAGGATGTGGGGAACAGCAGGAAGGGTGTTCAGGCTGGAGGGAACAGCATGTGCAAAGGCCTTGAGCTGGAGAAGACAGACTAGTGTGGCTGGAGGGGGAGAGCGGGGTGAGGTGTGGCCAGTGGAGCAGGCAGAAGCCGACTGTCCTGGTGAGGATTTCGTTACAAGTGCATGTGTGTGTGGGGAGTTAGGAGCTATTAAGCAAAGAGTGATGTTGATCAGATTTAGGTTTTGTTGTTGTTGTTGGTTTTAATTTAAAGATGTATTTTATTGGTTGAGAGAAGGTGAGAGAAAGAGAGAAAGGGAGAGGGCCCAGAGCAGTCTCCATAGTTGTACATCATTAATTGTGACAAAGTCTCATTCCACACAGGTGGATGTGGGGCTGTGCAGGGCAGGAACTGAACTGGGGGCCTCCCACATGGGAGGTGAGAACCGTTCTTGCCATCCTGGTGGTTACCAGTTGCACCACAGTTCAGCCTATGGGTTTGGGGCTGGAAATTGAACCCTGAACCTCATGATTTCAAGGCAAGCTCTCAACCTGCTGAGCTATCCCGGCACCCGGATTTAGGTTCCTGAAAGATGAGTAGCTGTGGAGGATGCACTATGGACATAGGGTCAATAGTTAGGAGGCGACTGCACTTATCTGGGCAAGAAGTGTGGCTTTGCCTCATGTGCTGGCTGTGGAGATGGAGACACGTGGATGGAGAGAAGGATGGATGATGGATGGATGATGGATGGATGGATGATGGATGGATGGATGATGGATGGATGGATGATGGATGGATGGATGATGGATGGATGGATGGATGAATGGAGAGATGTGTAGGTGGGTGGGTGGGTGGATGGATGGATGGAGAGATGGATGGAGAGATGGATGGAGAGATGGATGGATGAATGGATGGATGGATGGATGGATAGATGGATGAATGGATGGATGGATGAATGGATGGATGGATAGATGAATATGTGGGTGGATGGATGGATGGATGGATGGATGGAGAGATAAATGGATGGATGGATGGATGGATGGATGGATGGATGGATGGA
>PVKE010025854.1:0-22720 GCA_004027555.1 Craseonycteris thonglongyai | reverse complement strand
TTCAGTGCATAGTTATTTCTATTTTACTTTTGACAGATAGAGAGAGAGACAGAGACAGAGACAGTTAGAGAACCGAACTGTGGGAACTCCGCAGTTCAGCACGTGGGTCCTGCCTGGGCCGGAGCCGGGATTCGATCCTCGGTCCTCATGGCCTCAAAGCGAGCGCTCAACCCGCTGAGCCGTCCCGGCTTTCCCCTAGGGAGAATTCTTAAGCTGAATGGTGAAAATGGTTTTATGATTTAACTACAGGCCTATAAGTCTCAACACCAAGAACTTACTCATGACTGAGCCACTAAATGTGACCTTGGCCAAGTTTCTTAAACATTACGTGCTGCTGTTTTCTCAAATGTAAAGAAATGAATCATTAAACAATCTTTCAAATCTCACTTAGTCAATAAAGCTGTAGAATAAAGCTCTACTGAGAACATTCTGGGAGTAAGGCTTACCTTAACTAATGGATTATGAAAGGAAAACAAATGAATCACCTTCTTTTGGCCTTAATATATATAGACTAACTTCTCAAATGGCACCTGCTCAGAAGCCAGAAGGAAAGAGCAAAGACTAGATGTATTCATTCATGCCTTTCCCGACTTATAAAAATATGAAATACCCGCCTGGACTAGTTAATTACGTAATTTGTTTTCCTAAGAGAAGTTAAAATAAAAATTGCACTAAAATGCCTCTGCAGTTCATGCTGCTATTCAGATATCTTAGTTCAGATCTCTTGTTATTTACTGTCACAAAATTGTTTAACAACACCAAGGCAACTCTACCTAACGAACAAAAGAGAAGCCATAACCGTACATTGTCATGTGCAACAAGTTAATGTGTAGCATTTGCTAGTGCTGCCCTCTCCAAAGGTTCCAACACACAAACATCATGCTGAGTATATTTAAACAAGCAGTGTTTGAATTCCTTCCAGCCTTTCCATTTACAGCAATTTAAGACTATTTGTATTCAGGAAACAAAATAACATGGGACAGCTGTTTCTCCACTTTGCTCTTACTTCTAGACTACTTTGACAAGTTAAACATGTAAGAAAGCATCATCATCTTTATAATTTAGGATATGAGTAAGTCAGGTAAAATTATGGAGATGAGAATAAAATCAATAATTTCTTTCTTACACCAACTTTTACTAACACAGACATAGCTTATGTTTGGGAATACAGGCCACGTGCTTGGTATTTAGTGTGTCACACATCTTCAATCTTAGGAGATTCAAGAATGAGCCTATGCAAAAATCAAATATTATTTGATGGGTGGTCTTATATAACTCTAGCGCTATAGAGCATGCTCATATCATTATGGGACCATACCACTCAAGCTCACTATTAGCTGAAGACCACTTAGCTCATATGCATGAGAATTACTTGAATTTACTCCGAGCATGTCATAGTATAAAATGTTATAATAATCAATTAACTCATTCTCTCATAACTGGAGGAAAATTCTGGGATGATTTGGCTCCTACAATCATGTCATTGAAGCCAAAAACAGCACCGTACCCACAACCTTCATCTGTCTGTATTGTTATTCAACCAAACAACGAAAGGCTGATGTGAGTGCCAATGGCGAGGCTGACATTTTTCTGTCTAAATGCTGATTGTCATGCTATGATTGAGGAATTCAAATTTTCAGGTCTGTCAGGATTTATGCACAGCCAGAAATTTTCAAAGATGATCATAGGCTATTGGAAATTTACCTTTCAGAACTTTGTACAGAAAGAAATGAGTTGGAAATTAAATTCTAAATTGCTACTTCAAGACGTGACACTCTTACAACTACTTAAAAGAAAAAAACCCACAAATTCTCTGAATGTGTCTATAAGACATTTTTGTTTTTAAAAAAAATCTCATCAACTGATTTTTCCTGCTTTCTAGGATGTGTGAGAGATTTTTCTTTTCCTCAGATACTACATATGAATATTAACAAAAGAGCAGTATGCACAGGAGAAATGCCTTTTGTATAAACCCAATGGAACAAATCTTAACTGTCTCAGGAGTATGTTGCAGTCTGGGAGGGAGGCATCCAATATGCATATGATTATTTTTAGGTAACAAATTACCTTCCACAGGAGCCAGATGGCTCTAAGGACACATCTGCAGTTTTGGTTTTCACTTTCTCACTACTCACACTCATAATGACAGGGTCCTTGAGGAGATGTTCACAAGCAATCCTATAAAATAGACCCTGCCTTGTGTGAAAATAGAAAAAAAGAAAAGAAAACCCCTATAAATATATATTTTATCTAAGACTCTAAGACAGTGGAACTCCATTATTGTTTAGTCAATTGACAACACTTTCGATCATGGTTACTACACCTAGGAGTGAGGAACTCCTTGAGGGCATTTAAAACAATGAAGGCAAGAGGAAGGGGAGAAATTTGTAGATTGAAGAATATGCCTTAATTAAATGCAAACTTATTTTCTGTGTGTGTGTGTGTGTGTGTGTGTGTGTGTTGGGGTGGGGTGGGGGTTATTTGTTTATACTGAGAGGAAAAACTGACCTTTTCATCTCAGTCATTTCTAAAAAAGTAACCTTGTTGTGATAAAAGAACAAACACATTATGCACCGATCTCATGGTGTGCCCACTTGTGCCATTATCAACTTTTTATTTTTCCAAGTGAAATCTACCTGTCTTAGCCCTGTTTGATGATAGTGGAACTGGGTCCTGTAAACACCATCTCTGTCAGTTGATAGGACGTGATGGCTCTTGGTAGAAGGTATTGGGGGACACTATAAAAAAGGGGTTCTCTTCTTGTTCGTAGTGCAATTTATAATTCTTTCTCCCAGCCCACAACTACCAGTGGTATAGGGCAGAGGTTCCAACATTTTTAGCACCAGTGAACAGCTTCATGGTTTCGGGATGATTCAAGCACATTACATTTACCATGCACTTGATTTTTATTATCATTGCATTGTAATATGTAATGAAATAACTACACAACTAGTCTAATACTGCCACTGATCTGATAGGAAGCGGAGGTCAGGTGGTAATGTGAGCAATGGGGAGCAGCTGTAAACACAGATGAAGCTTCGCTTGCTTGCTCCTGGCTCACCTCCTGTTGTGAGGCCTGGTTTCTAACAGTCCAAGAACTGGCACTGGTCCATGGCCTGGGCATTGGGTACCCAAGGTGTAAAGGACATCCAGTGGTACTAAAATTCCTCCAGCAAGTTTCAGCAGCATTCCCAGTGAAAGAGGCCTGGTGAGTTTGTGAGTTCATGGGTAGGCACCTTCCCAGTGAGTTTCATTGAGAGATCAGCAGATAGTTTCATGCTAGCTACCTGTGGTCTGTATCACCTCAACACATTGCACCATCCAACAGCCTCCATCACAACCTCTCCAATAAACTGAACCTCAGCATTGGGGGGCAGGTTAGGAGGAAGATGGTGGGGAAATCTTCCACGTTTATTTCTTCCCTGGGTATATTCTACCTCAACTCTAGAGTTAGTAGCTTCTCTCTATGTTTGCGATTTCTGAATTCTTCGGCACTCTCTTTCCCTCTCGGTGGTTAATATCTTGCTATTTTTTAATAATTGCATTAACATAGAATTTGAGCCAGACGCATGATTGCTCAGCTGGTCTACCTTTACTGCTTCCTTGCAGTTATGTATGGCCACGTGATCAATTTCTTATCACCAGAGTATAAGTGGAAGTGACACATGCCACATCCTTCTTTGGGTATGAGAGATCATGCATGTCTCCACTACATTCTTTCCCTCCTTTCTGGTTAGAAACCAGATGTGGAGTGACTCAGCAATGACCAGGTAGACAACACTGCCCTAAAGAATGGTGGAGGAACAATTTAAAGGGACCTAGTTCCTGAATGACTGTGAGGAGCAGAGGAACCCCACAAACCTGGACCACTCACTTCACACCTGTTTCACAGAAAGAAGCAAATAGTTTTTAAGCCACTATGATCTCAGTCTCTTTGTTGTAGAAGCTTAGTTTTATCCTAGCTAATATAGCTGCTAATCAGTTTTGTGCTTCTATCTAACCTAGGTGTTATTATTTAGTTAAGCATGTTCAGACATTATTAAATGATTATCCCCTTATTTCTATATCCAAATTACTATTCAGTCCAAATTAAATGTTTTCCAATCCCTATAGTATCATTGTGTACTTTTCTACAAGTCTGTAAGCTTTGCATATTTTAATTCTTCACATTGCTTCCTTTTTTAATACCTCCCACCCTTTAAAAACTATCCCACCTCATCCACACCTCTTTTTGACCAGACTCATTTGAAGTAACCTCTACTTTTCCAGCAATTATTTTCTGAACAAGTCGCAAAGTCAAGTATCAATATACTTCAAATGCATTTTTAATAATAAAATCATTTCGTATAAATTTTAATCTCATTAAATATGTTCTATTTTCTTGGAAAATAGAGTAATTTTGTAACTTTTGTAAAGTCCATCACAATGCCCTAAGCAAAGGAAATCATAACAGCTTGCTGTTTTAACTGATATTCTCCACAAAAAGGAAGCACGATTCTGTGGAGAAGTAGATAAATTGTGTGGGGCAAGAAACATAAATGATGAGCCTGGAATGTCTCATAGCAGAAGGCAAGGAAGTTATCAAACATTAGTGGCAATATATCAAAAGAAATCCACCTGAAAAGGTTTCACTAATCAGAAATGGGACCATTTGAACATCAATAAGCATAATAATTTTAATGCATAGATGTGCACACATGTTTATTTTTCTGCCCATTGTATAGATGAATAAAGCTGTGACAAGACCAGAAGAGTAGGTAACTTGTTCAGCATCTGGAAGTTGGTAAGTTCTCATTTAGCCACCATTTCTATAGCCTGCTTTTGTTCTAAGAAATAATATCATTGCTACTTTGGGGAATGGAATAAGAAAGATAAAGAAATATAGGAATGAAACAAGCAAAGAAGAACCTAAGTTATAAAGGAAATCCGTATTCTATCTTCTTAAACTTTAATGGTCTATGGGTATTTACAGAGGTTTTTTCTTTGACCATTTAACCAGTACTCATTTCTTTCCTTCTTTAAGTTTTTAAATTAAAAAAAAAATAAATATTTATTTTATTGTTTTTGATAGAGACAGAGAGACACAGAGAGAAGAGGGAGGGCCCAGAGCAGTCTCCATAGTTGTACATCATTAGTTGTGATGTGGTTTCAATTTACACAGGTGGATGTGGGGTCGCTGGGAGCAGAAACTGAACCGAGGGCCTCTCACATGGAAGGCGAGAACTTTTGCTGCCATCCTGGTGGTTACCAGCTGAGCTGCAGTTCAGCATTTGGGTTTGCATGGTCCAAGGCTGGGATTCAAACCCCAGACCTCTTGGTTGTAAGGCAAGTGCTCAACCTGCTGAGCTATCCTGGCATCCCCCTCTTTCTGACTTAACCCACGTTCTATCCCAATTTTTACTTTTGCATAACACATTGTTCTATTTATGTTATTTGCCATGTTTCATCAATGAAAATAATCACTCATAAAAAAATTTATTTTCTGTAAATTGAGGATTATAGGTATGAAGATTAAATGAGTTTAGATATTTAAATGGCATGAAATACTGCCAAGAAATAGTAAATACGTAACAAATGCTGGATATTATTATTGCTATTGTTATTAATTCCAATTTTGTATTTCACATATGAATTGCACATGATCTAAAAAAATGTAATCAGAAGTTCTCTCAATGTTATGTTAAGAAAATGGAAGTTTATAACAAACAAAAACCTGATTTTGGGTGGTAAGCTCATGATGCAACACATAGATGTTGTACTGTAGAACTGTACATCTGGAACCTATATAACCTTAATAACTAATGCCACCCCAATAAATTTAATAAAAAAATAAATAAAAAACGGGAAATTCATTCCTACTGCAGAACTAAATATAAAGAAGATCTTTTAAAGCTCCATTAGTAATTAATTCTACTATTCAAGAACAATTTAACAAATATATACCATACTCCAGGAATCAGGATTTTATTTAAAAATGCTGACCTTTCTTCTCCTGTCCTCATGGATCTTATAGTCTAGTGGGAAAGACAGATATTATTAGAACTAATTATTTTAAAGAAGATCACCTATCGAAATTCAATTACTGCTGCATTATCAATTGTAATATATTAATATCTGACTTTATGGTGCGAGGCATGAAGTCTTTCAACATGTCTGAGAAATGATTTATCTGATAAATACTACCAAACATTAAATTTTAAGTGTACTTAGTGTCTAGATTAGGAACTTAAAACTTAAATTTTATAATTTAAGAATTCAAAAGGGATTTGTCTCATTATTATTTTCTGTAGTTCCATACAAAAATGGCTGTCGGAGTGGCTGACCCCAGCAGAGGGAAGTATTTTTTATCACTGATATTGTGTAGAATTGCCTCTTACATAGTTATAGTTAAAAAGCTGAACAACTTATAGTCAATTTTAGTCTGGTTTTAAAATTTCCTGTCAACCGCCCAATATAGAAGGCACTTGGGGCAGAACATTTCTATACAATCCTTCCCTGTTGTTTTATGCACTGATGTCCTGTAATAATTTTGGAATCGTGAAAAAATATATACCTGTGGATCAGGCGTGCCCAGTCTCTTGGCCTCTCTGGGCTATATTGGAAGAAGAATTGTCTTGTGAACACATAAAACACACTAACACTAACAATAGCTGATGAGCCAAAAAAGAAAGTTACAAAAACCCCTCATAATGTTTTAAGAAAGTTCCCAAATTCGTGTTGGGCCACATTCAAAGCCGTCATGGTCTGCATGTGGCCCATGGGCCACCAGTTGGACAAACTTGCTTATAGATAATAGTGGTTCACTTGAATTTGGGCGTTTTATTATTTCTAGCTATGACCATAGAGCATTTGTTGTATACCAGGCATGGTTCCAAATCCTTCACATTGAACTCTAAAATCTTCTTTAAGTAGACTGACCAGATGTGCCATTTGAAACAGGACAGAAACCAATGGTACTGTCTCATTTCCAGTGGTACCTGTGGTCCGCCTTGTCACACTAGGCTACATTCAAGGGGTCAGTAGGCTGACCAGATGCACCTTTTGAAATGGGACAGTCTACTGTGTTCTGTCCTATTTGAAGTGGTACGCCTGGTCAGCTTACCTTTAAAGAATATAAGAATATTAAAAAATTAAGGATTTTTGTTCAAAAGCTATTAAGTTAAAAAGAATCAGCACTGTTTCTCTATGAGCAAAATGGTAAGATTTAAAAAGGTTTTGTACTATACTATAGACCCCAGTTTCACTTTGTAGACCGAAATAACCACTGCTGTCTGAGAGGGAATTAATTTGATCACTTTGAAATGCTAATTAAATTTTTATCTACAAACCCAGTATTTGCATTGTTGAGCTTTGTAAAGGAAATATAAAATCCATAGGCTTACCAAAATTATAAGAGACATTATTTAACAACAACATTAAAAAGAAATACTTTTATTCTGGGTATAAATTCTGTCCTGCATATAAGAACAAAATAAAATAACACCAATATACAAAGCATATTACACTTAACTACATAGCAGTGTGTGTTATTTGGCTTGCTTTGACAATGCACAGAAAAATATTTCCTGAATTAAAAAGAAACACAGAACACAATGTTAATATGATTACATATTTAAATAAATGATTAAGTGATTTCACTTTGAAAACTTAAAGTTTTCACCTTCTTTCAGGTGTTTATTCTTGAAAGTCAAACATCATTTACTCTTTACATGTTCCTAGCAACATACTTGTTATCATTTTAATATAAAACATTCTTAGATAGTAGGAAAGTTTATGGCATAATTTTCAATAGATCTGGTTGGTGGTAACAATTCATAATGGAGCAGATGCACAGTAAGACACAGAACACTATGTACCACTACATATATGGTAAACAATAACTGCATATATTCAGACTCTCATTCAGACTCTAGCAACTTCAAGAAACCCTACTTTAAAAGAGTGCAGTAAATTTTCTCTACTACCCATTGGATTTTCCTGATACAAAGTAACTCGGGCCAAATAATTACTGTCATTTTATGTAATTCACTTGGCCACAAAATTCTCCATGTTTCGATTTTTAAAGGAAAACTGGACATATAACAACACTGTCCTCTCTCATCATTATTGTTTTACCATAATGCTCATAAATTAACTACAATTGTAAGAAAATAAGAATGTGGGGATGCTGGAATAGCTCAGTGGTTGGGTCCTTGTCTCACAATTGCGAGGCCCAGAGTTCATTCCTTGGCTTGGCCCGTGTAACCCCATATGCTGAACTGCAGTGCGACTGGTAACTGCTGTGATGGCAAAGATCCCTGCCTCTCATGCAGGAGGCCCCCGTTTGGTTCCTATTCCACATGGCCCCACAACTACTTGTGCGGAATGAAACTACGTCACAACCAATGAGGAACAATCATAGAGACAGCTCTAGGCCCTCCCCCTTTCTCTCTCTCTCTCTCTCTCTCTCTCTCTCTCCCTCTCTCACTTTCTCTCAAATAATAAAATAAATCTTAAAAAAAATAAAATGAGATGGTGTTATATTTTAGTTATTTAATCCAAACTATAAGTGAAAAAAGTAGGGTTTTTTTTTCTCTATATAATGGACTTTTGTGTAATAAAAGGACATTTTTTATATTGGTTCAGGGGCAGAAGTTATTTTCCACTGAAACTAAGGTCATGCCAAGGAAAATTTTATAGTAAAACTCTTTCTTAGGATAAGGAACACGCATGCTGTGTGTGGCCAGGAAAAAAGAGTGAGTGATGGAGAAGGCTAGAGGTGTTGATTTAGATGGAATATAATTGTACTTGGAATTCTGATGTTTGAAATCACTGTGAATCAAAATAATGTGCACATGAAACAAATCGATCAACACGCCTTCTCTAATAACTGACATGTTAGCAGGGCAATATTGAACCAGGATTGAATTCAAGTCAGGTTGTCACTCATGATTTACCTGGTGGAGCATTTTGTTTGAGTGAAAGTGAGTTATGTCTTTGATTAGAACATGCAGAAAAAATAGAGTCATCAGACAGACAGAATAGAAATTGACTTGTTTAAAAACTTGCTATTGAACGAAAGTCAGTATTTATCCTCATTGTCCCAGTGTAAGCTCACACAACACTGGTCCAGGGAAGCTGTGGTATGAAAACAGCAAAGCATTTTTACTGCTCTTAATATACTGTGAACTGAAAGAAAAAAAAAAGGTGCATATTGGATCATATCCCTTTGCTGTATTTTTGTACACTAAAGGCTTAGTCATAAAGTTATTGATCAGTTAATTAATATATATTATCATTTCCCTTTAGACATAATTTGGTCTACTAGGCTAGAGGTTTAACAAGAATCCTTCAAATACCAACATAAACGACTCTCTAAAAAAGGCTGCAATGTTTTTTTTTTTGTTTCTTGCTTTCCTAGAGGTTATTGCAATGATCTTCATTCTTCTCCTCAAGTTATACATTTTTTTGTTGTGTTTTGTAGGTTTGGGATGAAGAAGTTTTCCAGAGGTTCTGACCTCTTATACTACAGCACTAGTGTTAAGAAATATAACTTCCAAGTAAAGCCCAGTAGCTTAACAAAAGGGTCAACTAAACAAGGGATCAGGGAGACAATATTTGCCTGGAAGAAAGTATCCCAAAAAACAACAGACTCATCCATGGTTTAATCTACCTAATGTTGACTCCTCACTTGCCTTTATTAACTCTGACTCATTCTTCAGATCTCAAGTCAAATATCATTTAAACAGAGATATCCTTCCGACCCCCTGACTTGGTTAACTGCCTTGTAATACTCCCATAGCATTCTCCATTTCCGCTTTCTATAATTCACCATTACTTGTTTATCTATAACGTTTTGCGTATCTGATTTCACCCTACATCTCCATTGCCTTGCTGGTAAGAGACATTGAAAATATTTGCTAAAAGAATAAATGAATGACTGGGGTATCATTGAAAGCAGTTACATATTATCCTGGGCTTCCAGGGAGGAAATCTAAGACAGAGTTTGAGGTTGAAGAGTCAATACTGGATCCTCTTTCTCTAGCACTTCTTAATACTTTCCTTCCTCTGGTTCAGAGTGAGAACTCTCAGTTTGGTTTAGGATAAATAACATAATGATCCCAATGATGCCTTGAGAAACACAAATATACTTAATTTGATAGCACACAATTTACAATGCCACAAATTTTCACCAGCTTAATAATGGACCAGAAGAAAACTATGTGAATCTTCTCCCCATTCTTTATCTGCTTAGAGACTCCCAAGTGTTGACAGTTGCTCTGAATTACTTTTAATAGGCTAATGGTTGACATTAGAAGAAAGCGCACATACTTGAGCATGACAAACATCATACAAAAGTGTTGTTACTATCTTAACTATCTCAAACATTTGAATTACATGGCACTTAAAAACAAAAGGGATGTAATTATAGTCACTCTTTGATTCTGAGTCACATATTTTGTCTCACTCAATAATGACACTCATTGCTGAAACATTTCCTGATGATGGTTCTATTCTATTTCTACTGAATACTGCATGGCAATAAAGGTGTCATGTAAATTCAGATCACACATTAACAAGAATTGGAAAGAATGCATTTTTATAAAAATATTGTTATCCACTTTGGAGTTCCACTTGTAAGAAATTTCTAATACACTCTTGTTCTTCAAATATCCATGTTCTTTCACTGCATTAGGGATTTTGTTTTTAATTACCAAGCACTTGCTTGCAGATATCTTTTCCTATTCCATTCTCATATCCATGTTCTTTCACTGCATTAAGGATTTTGTTTTTAATTACCAAGCACTTGCTTGCAGATATCTTTTCCTGTTCCATTCTCACTCCCTATTTGAGTAGCAAGGAAGACAACACATCTCAGAAAGCTTAAAATCTTTGTTGTGTGATTCAAAGGCCGCCAGTCAGAAAGCTTTCTAAGGAGAAGCTCTCCCAAACACAGAAAAATAGACATGAATATTTTGTGAGGCACTTTGTAGAGATGGAAATAAATGAAAAAAGCTACAATCTGTTGAATTTGCTCCCCTAATGTGTATTTGCTGTCATATAAGCAGGATTGAATTCGAAACTGAACACCACTTCGAAAATGTACTTTCCTTAAGCAAAGTGCAGCCTTGAGGAGAAAGTAATTACTAAATATGAGAGAGAAATAGGTACAATAAACTCAAGCCCAAACAGACCATTATTGTTGTTACCAGAGGGTTTCAGAGTCAGGAAGAGGAAGAAAATAGTCTATACCTGTTAGACATTTTATTACTACATCTTCATTAGCTGCTTTCTAAGTTGAAATGTTTGATATATAATTTAACTACCCAGAAGATAGGCCATTTCCTCCAGCTTTTACAAAATTTGGAAAAGAACAAAGGAAGAAGTAAAAGAAGTAAAAGAAGAAAAAGACGAGGTATTGTGTGACTAAAGTTTTAGAAATTTACAGAAAATGGTTGAAAACACAACATTCAATTTGGGGGACTATCGTAAATCACCTCCATTGTTTTTAGTAGAAGTAGTAAGCTATTCATTAGTAATTTCATAAACACTTTTAAATTTTTACTGGACCTTGTTTATTCTGTTCTCTAGGGAGACCATGCAAACATTTAAATATTTGTGCCACTTTTAAGTTTAAAGTAGTTCTATTTAGTGAGCTCAGTGAATCTCTACCATAACGTAATGTAAATTCCACAGAGATAAGAGCTGATGACTTTCAAGTTATCTACTAGAGAAGAGGTGATATTTGCTGTCTGATCCTTTGTTGACTGTTAACACATTTGATGTTTAAAGAAAATCATGCTGATCCCTCATAAAATGTTAATGAATTTCTTTAGCACAGAAATTCTCCAGCATAAACTCTATTGTTAGGCAATAGGATCATTAGCTTTACTACCTTATCAAATGAGTAGAATTTATAAGCAACCTATTTTTTTTTTTTTTTTTGCTCCTAATTCTAGAGCCATAAGACTAACAATTCATGTTGAAAACCATACGTGAAGAGAAAGCTGGACTCTATACTCCTCAAGTGCAGTCACTGTGTGTTTTGCTCTCTGAATCCTCAGTACTCAAAGATTCTCAGCAAATGAGGATTTTGCTTATCATTCATATTTAGTGGTCTGGTTCAGAAAATAGTAAATTTCTTTATTGCCAAGTTAAATATTTTTTTTCTAGAAGATTTCTGTGTCCTATCCATTATCCCTTTTGGCTCAATGTAAAATAAGATGATTGTGAAGATAGCTACCATCTACCGTGTGAAATATGCGAAGAGCCTTCTTTATTTTTTGAGTTAGATTAGTCTCCCCTTATCCACAGGGGTTATATTCTAAGGATCCCTGGGGACTCCTAAAAGCACGGATAGTGTGTGTATGTGTGTGTGTGTGTGTGTGTATCTATCTATGTCTGTAGAGATATAGATACAGATCTATATAGATATAGATACAGATTATATACTATGATTTTGTCTATACATATGTATAAAAATTATATAATATATAGTATAATTTTAATATATATATATACACTAAAATTGTAGTATATAATATATATTATATATACTATAATTTTTATACATACATACCTATGATAAAATTTAGGAACATAACTAATAATAAAATTGAACAATTATAACAATGTACTATAAAAATTACATGAGGTATGCCAGGATAGTTCAGCATGTTGAGTGTTTGCCTTGCAACTGCCATGTCTGGGGATTGAATCCTGGCCCCTGCCTGTGTAAACCCATACGCTGAACTGGGCACAACTAGTAATTGTTGGGATGGCGATGAAGGTTGTCACCTCCTGTAAGGGAGACCCCTGGTCTGGTTTCTGCCCTGCACAGCCCCACGTCATCCTTTGTGAATTGACACCATGTCACGACTAATGAGCAACTGCTCTGGGCCCTCCCCCTTCTCTCTCTCTCTCTCTCTCTTGCCTTCTCTCAAACAATAAAATAAATCTTTTAAAAAGTTACATGAATATAGTCTTTCTCTCTCTCTCTCTTACAATATTGTACTGTGCTCACCTTGCCTTTCTTCTTTGTGTGTGATGAGATGAAGTGGGCTGGAATCTTCCATTTAATATTGTTGGTCTGCAGTTAACAACAGGTAATCAAAACCTCAAATAGTGAAACTGTGGATAAGGGAGCTTATTGTACGTGGCTTACAGACACACCTCTTGGTGGAGATTTTATTCTAAAATATGTAAAGACATGATGAGTGCATGTTTTGCATAATCAATATATAGTTGATTAATGGAAAAAATTAAGCTACCTTTTTGTGTGTTCTATTGCTACAATTAAGTTAACTTTAAGAATACATTTATTTTATCCTAATAATTTTAGCTGTTACCTATTAATCAAAGAAGTTTATTTTAATTCGTCACTGTGATGAATGTTGCCAACACAATGGATAAATTAGCATGCACCATATTTACTCTTCACAATGACAGCTGCTGTGGTTTTTGTTCTTTTGGGGTGGTGTAGAAAAAAAAATAGAAGTAATGAGGAAAGAAGGGACAGATCCTTCTAACGTCTACTTTCATGCAAGCCTTCCCTCTCATTTACGGTACCTCTACCACACATATTCTGCACCATCTCTAGACACAAACAGAATTCCTAACTTACTCCATTGCCAGAGTAATTTAGCCTTTGCATTAATATGTATGTTGCCCAGAGTTGAAACAATCCTGTTTATTTAAATCAAATAGGGGAAGCTGGGATGGCTCAGTGGGTTGAGCGCTCACTTTGCAGCGCCGGGGACCTGGGATCGAATCCCGGCCTCGGCCCATGCAGAACCATGTGCTGAACTGGGAGCTCCCCCGGTTCAGTTCTCTCTCTGTCTCTGTATCTCTCTCTCTCTGTCAAAAATAAATAAAATATTAAAAAAGAGATATTTAAATCAAATAACACTCTTTCCAGCATTGGGTGAGAACGCACATTTGCTCATAAACTGACTTGGCTAACACTTTGTTTTTTATTTACCAACCTAGTTTGGAAATATTATTTTATTTTATGTTTATTTTTCTGGTTTCCAGTGAGACTAAATATTATTTTTGTTTACCAAGCATTTGCATTTGTTTTTCAAATGACTTTCTTATACTTTGCCCACATTGCTCTCATGTGATCATATAAAAAGGATTTATTGGGAAGATTAATATATTATATTTTTTGTATTCTCATGTACTTTTAAATATGTTTATGTTCTATTTCACTGTTCTTAAATTAGTACAAGCAAATTTTTCATCAGGATCACAAAACATTCCTAAGTTTTAATGTTCAATTATCTTCTTTATAGGAAATGCCAAAAATAAGAGTCTGAGAAATATATTTATGTGTATAATGGTGAATTTCTCCTGAGAGTTACTGGATAGGCTGCAATGAGCATTTATAATGGGTTATCTTATTATAGCTTTGAGTAAGGAATTATTTAGAATATTTACATGCTTTTCTCCCTATCACTTTAATCTTACAAGTTTGGAAATAGTTACCCCACAATATCACTTAACCAGTACTAATGAGTTATAAATTAAAGTATCACTTGTTTACTATTCAGTATTCTTAAATTTTCTTAAAATAAAAATATAACATTTTAACAATGCAAGGAATTATTCTTATTTTTAAAGGGAAGGATAATTTTAGAGGAAGGCTTTAATTTTTTAATAAGAATAAAAATATTTCTAAATGAATTTTTAAAAATATTTTGACAAAAGCAATGGACAAAACAATCATAAAAGTTATCTGATGATGCAATTTAAGGAATCAAGATTCACTTAAAGAAATATGTCTCAAGTCTCAGGTTTATATAATCTATAGATTCTAGTAAAGTTTTGTGGTACTTTAATTTCATATTTTTTGGCTAAAGATCAATCAAAGTTAAAGTTTCAAAAAAGTGTTGTTATTTAAACATGGGCAGTATTTTGAAATATAATTATTTTAGTCTTGCATATGTATATGTACTTGAAGAAAGAAGCTTGCAGGCACAATTTTCTTAATGAGCTATGACTATACTTAAAAGAGCCTGTGCTATGTTAATTCAAATTTCCTGATAGGAATTGTTTTAATATTCTTCCAAGTTCTCAAATTCACCCAGTGAGAGTGCCAGTAGAAGCAATGAGATGTATTTATTTATTCTGTTCTTTGAAGAGTCTCCTAAGAAAGTGTCTTTTTGATTTGTGTAATATACATAGTATATGCACAAGTTAAAAAAAAAAAAAGAGAAAGAGAATATTTTGATGTTAGGACCTTTTTATTCTAGGGAATAGATTTATTTCATTTAATTTTTGATCATTATTATATACCACTAGCAATACTTCCGGGAAACTTTCTTCCCTCACTAGTTTGGGTCTATATTTGACAGTTTCATTTCTTATGTTTGGAAAGTGTTGAGTGGGTATTATTGATGCTTTGTAAATATATTTTAGATAACTGTACTTTTTTAATTATAAGTATCTTCATTTGAGAACAAGTATTTTGTTACTATGGGCAATTGAATATTTTTTCAGAGAATAAAGAATATTTCATCATAACAATTAATAAATAAAGGTTGGAAAAGATCATATATACAGTAAACTCTCTGCTAACTGGAACTCAAGAAATCAGCATGCTCAAGCAACCTGCAAAAAAAAAAAAGAAAGAAAGAAAGAAAGAAAGAAACAAAGAAAGAAAGAAATAAAGAAAGAAAAAATCAACGAAATAACACTACATTTATCCAGCCTGGGTGCGGGTTAAGTGCGAGTCTATTGTAATTAGTTATTTTCTACTATTTTTTTTTTTTCTTTCAAGTTTTCTTCTTTTGTCATCTTGGCCAAAGACTTCTCATTCACTCCAATCCCCCAAAAATTCTTTTCAGATTTAGTAACCTGTTTGATAACTAAGGACTAAAATGGTCAACTACCAATGATCTGTGGGCATGCAATGACCTACAGCAAACCTGCTCTTCCTTGAAAGATTTTTTTATCTTTAAAATTTATATGATTCAAAGAAATTGGTCTGTAATATATTTATTTGTTTAATCATACAAAATAATTTTGTAGATCACCTAACAGAAAATAAATTGAACAATTTAGGGAAAAACACTGAATTCTATCTAAAATTGTCTCAGGATTCCTGAGCACAAAAAATGAAGTGCAAGTAACTATACCAAAAGCCAGGCAAGCAATCTGGAGAACAGATGTAGAGACAGTCTTGAAATGATAGCACGGCCTGTCTCTTAATCCTGTCTTGATTTGACAGGTACTGATACGGTGGTACATTGGTACTCATCGTTAATTGCTTCTGGAGGGAAAATGAATAGAAAATGATGAGAACCAAACACATTTTACCCATAAGAAATAATGTAAATAAATATAATGCATTCCCAAATCCAAAATACACAAAACCAACACACACTAAGGTAATACCACAAGGGATGTGCACAGGACGAGAGCTACCATGTGACTAACGTGTGGTGACCCTGTTTCAGCTGAAAAGGGTAGCGAGTCATGAGACAACACTGACAAAAGATTGAAGCACTACTTTTCAAGAGTTGTTTGATTTTATCTCAGCATTTTAGAAATTCAAAGGTTTAAAAATTTTACATAAGCAATATTGGTTTATTGGTAAGAAAATAGAGCTGAAAGAGCACCAAAGAGAAAGATCCCTGAGATCTTGAGACATTGTATTTTGACCTAAATATCTTTTTACCTAAAAGACAATATCTCTAAGATATTGTCTAAGATTTTTTTTTTTTTTCAGGTTCATTTGCTTAGAGAGGCTTCCTACTTACAATGACCATGTACATCTCAGAAATATCTGATCGCAAATGCTGGGCTCCGCTCATGAAGCCACGGGATTCTATTAACCTGAAGACAGTCTTTTCTCAAACTTTAAATATTATAGACTTTAAAATAAGAAAAAAGCCTTTAAAAAAATTTTAATGTCTATTTATTAGTCATGCAACACTACGAGTTTGTCCACCTCATCATGAAATCCTTATTTAGTAATGACATGCTGATTAACACTGATTAACTGATAGATCACTGATTAAAATGGTTCATTAGGGAAGTAACTTGCATCTTATTAATAGACAACCAAATTATTATCTTTATCTCACAAACTGTCATTAAGTAGTTTAGTCTAAGAAGCAATTTCATTGTCTTCTCCAAATAGTAAAGATTTATTTCTTAACACCTTTCTTAATTTTAGAATGCTAGTCTCTTTGCATACTTACAAAATGGAATTTAAAAAACCAATTAGATTATTTTTGTTTTCAGGTAAATTTCCCACCATTCTTAGGCAAAGTTAGATAAAACCCTGGTTCTAAAAACTGCATGCTACATATTCAGATAAATGATAGTATTTCAATGTCTTTAATCCCCCCAGATTTCATCTGTGATGGTATTCATTTTTCCCTCCTTCTGTCTCCAATACAGGAATGTTAACTGAAGTGTATCTTCCTCTCTTTACTCTTCTCTTGAAGCTCTAATGATAAATGCTTCATCTCTACACAATAACACCCAAACCTTCATGTAGTGCAGCTACCTTCCCAAATGTTATCAGTGTTATCTATATATCTTTATTATTTATTTACTATTTCTATTATATATTCTTCTTTCATCCAAAACTCAATATTGGAACCGAACTGTGGTTCAACAACAAGTCATGCTAAACTACAAATAATCAAAAATATTGGGTTCGGGTCCTGATCATGCGCTTGATTGCATGAGCTTTGTCAGGGTCATTGAATACCTTCCTTATCTCTAAAACAAGAATATTAAAATAGAACTTTGTATACATATTTTTTTATTTTCCAATGTGACATCATTTAACAACTAAAACTAGTCACCATTTCCTCCACCCATTTTGTTCTCCATGACTTTCAAGTTTCTCTGCTTTACATTTTTTAAGATTTATTTTTATTGTTTTTGACAGAGAAAGAGAGAGAGAGAGAGAGAGAGAGAGAGAGAGAGAGAGAGAGAGAGAGAGAGAGAGAGAGAGAGAGAGAAGAGGGAGGGCCAGAGCAGTCTCCATAGTTGCACATCACTAGTTTTCATTATTGTTTCATATAGGTGGGTTCAGGGCTGCACAGGGCAGGAACCAGGCCTGGGGCCTCATGCATGGGAGGCTTGCCCCATTGAGAACTGAAATGGGGGAGCACACCCCAGCTCAGCATACGGGTCCACACAGGCTGGAGCTGAGATTTGAACCTCTGACCCCAGAGCTTCAAAGAGAGCACTGAACCTGCTGAGCCATCCCGGCTTCCCCTATGATTTACATCTTTATTCTTCCATTCACACAGGCTGTTGTAGTCCTCTTAAAAATCTCCTGATAATTTGAACTCTAAATCCTGCCAGTTAAAATGTATTGGCAACTCACACTTTATTTTTATTCTTGCATTGTAAAATCCCTCAAATAGATCCCTTACTTCCTATTTGCATGTATCCTTCATAATCTAGATTTCTATTACTTCCCTTCTGACATAATATAAAAAATCACCCTAACTTTTTTGTTGATCTCTTTTTTAATTCTCCCATTACTTTTCTTTAATTAATTGAATTCCTCCTCACGTTTTTCTTAATTATCCCCTATATCATAACTTTGTCCCCCAAAAAAGTATATAAGGTTATATATAACAGAATATCTTCTCCTTAAATTTATAAAAAATAAAAAGAATAATAAGCAAATGTGGGACCATAAAAAAGGTCACAAATGAAGTTTCAGATAATGTTTTGAGCTTCAGATGTTGTTTTAAGCTTCTAGTATGTGATCACTTATTAAGCACTATGAGAAACTAATAAAGCATTCCATTCACTCATTATTTCACTAAATAAATATTTTACTTTGTGTAAACAAATTGTGTTTGAGAGAGTCAGGTTGTCTATTCTCACAAGGTGGTAACTGAAACAACCTGGATCCATCTGGGATTGTGACTGAGATTAGTTTCCTTGTTCCAAACCAAGACTGCCTCTCTGCACCATCATTTAATTTTGCTACTACATCTTATCACTAACTTGTTCAGCCCCTAATCACGGACAATATGACTAGTCTTTGCTACACTGGCTCTCACACTTAGACACCCAACCCACATTATTCATTCTTTTCAAATACAATGTCACTCATCACGATCACCTATTTACTGTCTTGTAATACTCACCTCCAAGCCACCTCTCATTGTTCTCTATAGACACTCTTAATCATTCTTTTTAGAATGATTCTCTTTGTTCTTTGCAATGCTCATAATTATTTTGATAAGTTTAATACTCAGTGACCTTATTCAAATAAGGTTAGTAAGAGACTTCACTGTCAAATATACTATGTAATTCACATAGTTACTGATTTTGTTATTTGTCTTCTCCTTGTAAGGCTAATGAAAATAGGGATGTTTGTTGTCAGGTCATTTGTGTGTCCCAAGCACCTAGAATAGTGCCTGGCACAGAGGGGACACTCAAAAAATATTTGCTGAATAACACAAAACACTTATTGTCAGTATCATTTATTTCATATTGAATCTATAAAGACATATTTCATCTCATGTGTTAGCATATTCTTGTTTAATTTATGGGTGTACAAATTATTTTCACAACTGGGTGTAGACTGGGGTCCTGTGTTAATCATAGTACTTCCCCAGAACTAGGCTAGTGCATCATCAATAATGCAACAAAAATCTTTTGACTGAAAAGAAGAAAAAGGTGAGCATTGTGCTTTGGTATTATAATTGTAAGTAGTGTTATATATTCAATATATCTTTCAAAGTTTTATTCAAATAAATCATATTTTAATAACTCAGATTATAATTTTAAATATAATTTGGTGCATTTTATTGATTTTCTATGAACAACAGGTTTTAACATTTTGAATTCATCAGCTTAACCACTTAGATTTTTTTTTGGGGGGTGGAGGGTCAGGTAATTTAATGATGCACAAAACAATAGTTAAATGAATTAAGCATTAATTGTCCTAAATTTTTGTGAGCAAACAATTTTATTCTAAAAGTGTTTTTAGTGACCAGAACCTTGTCATAATTTACCCATCCCATTATATAGCTATTTTTTATATATTAGTTTGTTTTAAAGAAGGCTACACCTCCTCTGAATACATATAATTGGTACTCTATGATATTATTCTAAATATAGCAGAGATTTTTAAAAACACATGCATACGTTTTTGTTTTTTGTTTTTTTTGTTGTTTTTTCAATAAGTATACAACCTGTTATTAACATTCTTCAATATGATGTTATCTGAGAGTATAAACACACACAGAATTAATGCTACTCCTCAGGAACTAAATAGTTAGAACCTAAAAGATGATGAAGGGATTTTCAATGTTTAATTAGTTAATAAGTTTCAAAGCAGGTGGCTAATAAAATCTACTAGTAGGTGTTCTTATCAATGAACTTATCTGTAGGGAGTCTTCCATGTCATGGTCAGTCAATAAATGAAGAGAACTGAAAAGTTTCATTAAATGGAAAATAGGCATTTCTAAAAGAATGTTCATGTTGGATATTTTAAGAAATAAACACAGTAGGAAATAAAATACTAGAGCTGAGAATTAATTTGTTTCAAGAACCTCAACTACAAGCAAAAATCTGCAAATCCAAATTGAAAAAAAGAATTCCATTTCTGTCATCCAAGGAAAAAAACAATTTAATAAATAACCATTCGCAAGGAATTCAGATGTATCATTCTATAGTAAATTGGAATGATAGAACATACAGCTTTTTCACATACATTATATACAAAACTAACATTTAAAATGACAGTATTTAAGATAAAGCAACATAATTCCTTTGTAACCACAAGTATAAAAGCCTTCTTCAATGTTTAAGGTAGAGAGATGTGCTTTCAATATATTAATTTTAATTTCTCATGAGTCTATCTAAAAACTTGCCCACAAATTAGGTCAGTAACTATTCAATTTTAAATGTCAATATTCAGCTCACAATTTGAGTTTAAAGTGTCACACTGAAACAAGAGAACTACTGGTATGTTTTCTCAACATCTGAAACCATCACAAATCTATCACATAAAGCAGGAAGTAAAAATTTTATATACATATAATAATTAATATGTTATATAAATGATATATTTATATATGTTAAAATATATAAACCATATAATAAATATAGAGGTAAAGTAAATGTTATACTGAGATCTGACTCTGAGTGATGAGCACATAGTGCAATATGTATGTGATGTAATGTAGAATTGTACACTTAAAACCTATGTAACTTTTACCAATGAATGTCACCCCAATAAATTTAAAAATTATAATTAATTAATTAATTAATTAATTAACTAATTAAAAAATATATAGCAATTTAGAGGGGTAAGCTCCAAATACAGTTTATCATTTGAGTACCATTTGCTCATCATTGGAGTATTAAATGTGGTACCTTAAGTGTAGCCCTCTGTGTGGTAGATTAAAGCTCCTTCCTACTAAACTTTATCAGAAAATCTACTATTTTTTAAATTTATCAAATTTTTCCTACAGTGTAGTTTTAAGTGACCAATGTGCCAACCATTTTGGCTTGCATCTCTGAAAAACTAAGGTACTTTCTTTCAGAAAATGCATTTTTAAAGTTATAATTTCTAAAATGTTTTATTTTCATTCATAATTTCTGGCAAACTTCTAATTCTTTAAAGTAAAATCCATGGAAACTTCTTTTAAAAAATGACTAAAAAGAGATGGCGAAAATATATTTATTATATAGACCACTGAATTTACTTTATTGTTTGAGAACATTTGTTCACTCATCTAGATATCCCGAGTCCTAGGAAAAGAATAGAAACTCATTTGTGTTCCACTTGGTGTTCAAAAGAAAAATGGAGATTTTTAAAGGGGGGAATATATATTTGTGTATTCTATGTGTGTATCTAGAAATTACCATGAGCATGTGCGTGTGTGTGTGTGTGTGTGTGCACACACACATAAGAAAATAAGCAGACCAATACCCTGATAGCTGTAATTAAAATTCCAGAAGAAATAATAATATAGAAAATAATTTAACATAGAGACTGAAATAAGAGAAATTGTAGACAGTAAATATGCAAAAGGGAAACAGAAGATGAGTTTCAAAAGTAACTTCAAAAGACTAATTAAAATCACCCAGATATGGAGAAAACAGACCTTTAAGCAGAACCATGTAATGCATTAGGAGCACAGAAAGCTAAAGGAAGAAGACTAGATGTAATCATAGTATAAGAGAAACAAGCCCCACTACAAAGAAGGAAATTGATTTCACATCAAGAGAGGGACTGGGGCTCTTTCTTTGGTCTGTAAAGGGAAAAGAAATACAGAGGGGACTTTAATTTAGAACACCAATGGCCATGTTTGGAGATAGGCAAGATCCAAGTTTGAAGATGTTTGACCAAAAAGTAAAATCAGAAAAAAATTAGATTTTTGGATGTGTAACACTCACCACCTCAAAGGAAAATGAAGGAGAAAAATGATTTAACCTCCTTACAGCATTCCAGCAAACCAAAAATGTGTCTATTAGAACAGATTTCCTACTGTGTCTTAGGAAACAAAGAGGATTGCAGAGAACAAAAAATGACACACAAGCCAAATATTTAGATTGAGTCTGTAAGAGCTGAAGGATGCTTATTTGGCTATAAATGACAACAATTTAAAATACACTTTCCACACACACATACACAGTCATACACTCAACTGTGGAAGTAAGCCAATAGAATTAAGAAGCTTTATGAGCAAGAAACAATATAGCTTTATAGAATGCAGCTTTTCTGATCCATGCTACAATAACA
>PVKE010025853.1:0-22744 GCA_004027555.1 Craseonycteris thonglongyai | reverse complement strand
TTATTTCTTAATATTATCAAATTAATGATCAAAGATCCTTAACAATCTCAAAATTTTGTTGGGTTTTGTTTTTGTTTAGAACTAGGTGGATTGAGCAAAAAATGCTTTTGCTTGATACACCTCTCAAGTATGCAGTTATGGCTTCCACTCTTTTCTATTTCTCAAAATTTGTGACTTAAATATTTGTCCTTCAGAGTTTATGACACTCTAGATTTTACTGATTGCATTTGATTGATGTGGTTTAAGGTTACCTCATTTGTTTTAGAAAGAATATTCCATAAGGATGGTGTATACTTTCTATTGAATCACATCAAGAAGTATATAGCGTCTGGTTGACTTTTGTTAAGATCAATCAGTTGGTTTAAGAATTGTCAGCTTGATTTATGCATTAGAAAAGTCCCCACTGGCTTTTTAGGTTGTTGAATCCATTTTTTTCCATTAATATTTTAATAACTGGCCTTTCTATTAAAAAAAAACTTTTTCATCAAGTTTCTCATTATATACTCTGAGTTACAGTACATACAGTAACATCAAATTATTTTTCATTATTTCCCCCTTAATTACTAGTTTTCCAAATAAGTTGATTTTCTTAGATCCTACATAACTCACCAAAGAATTTTCAGAAGCATTATCTATTCCATTTAAGTATATGGCGATAATATTGATGTGTTTTATAATCCATTGACTCTGAAATCCTTTTGATTTTGCCTTTGATAACTTTCTTGCTTTTTGGCATAATCATATGTTCTAGGCTCAACTGGTCCTTTTTCTCTTGAATATCTAAATTCACTAAGTTTTCCTGGGAATTTAAACCGCAATCTAAACAATAAGGATGCTCATTCATGCTGGATTCATCAATGTTTCCAGGCCTTTTTGGTGGGTGAGCTAGGGAATACATTTTTAAAAAGAAAATGTTCAGGAAACTGGGATGGCTCAGTGGGTTGAGCCCTCGTTTTGTAGTCCTGGGGTCCAAGGATCGAGTCCCAGCCCCAGCCCATGTGGACCCATGTGCTGAACTGGGGTGTGTTTCCCATGCAGGAGCCCCCCAGCCTGGTTCCCGCCCTGCACAGCCCCCGCCCACCCACCCACCTGTGTGAAACAAAATGCATGTGGAAAACTGATGACTGACTGACAGCTGTGAAGGCTGCTCTGGACTCTCCCCTGTCTCCCTCTGTCTCTCTCTGTCTCTGTCTCTCTCTGGCAAAAACAGTGAAATAAATCTTCAAAAAATAAAATAAAATGTATTATGAGTTAATACTGATATTTTGAATTCAGATTTAGAATTTAGGGCCTTTACTTAACTTCTTTGATTTCTGTGTGTGTGTGTGTGTGTGTGTGTGTGTGTGTGTGTGTGTGTGTTCTCTAATAATACACTCTTGATCATTAATATGTGTTGAAATTTTACAAACTACAATCATAGATACACAGAAAGGTGAATAGAGGAGGAAGTTACAGACTGAAAAACCACTGAGGATACTATTTCTTAAATGTTTCTGTTTATACAATGCCCATGTTTCAGAAGGATAATCTTTTCCTATTTTTCTTTTACTGTTATTAGACCTTTGAAAATAAATTGTTTGTCCAAAACACAAACAAAAGATATTGTTTAAGGTAAAAAGAAAAGTAGTACTTCATTATAAATGTAACACAATAGAAATATTAATCATGTTGTTATCTAAGTGATAAATTTGCTCCCTTGGGGCAGGTTTTCCTGTCTCACTTGGTAGTGAAACTTTGTGTCCACACATTTTCTTCATGCATATTTTCAGTAGAAAGTTTAAAATATAACTTTAACATATTTATTTAACTTATGCTCTAATATTTATTCAAATATAGAAATAAAAAAGATGAAATAAACAATATCTCAAAAATGTATATATTGCTTTTTTGATGGTACAATAAACCCTTTTGCTCTCTCTATGTATATACATACTTATTTATATAATTAATCATATTCTTTTGGCTCACTTTTTTTTTTTTTTTTGCATCTAACCAATGACAGCTACATCCTATCTTTAGCTAATAGCTAAAAGCACAATATACACAATATACAGTTTGATTCTCAATGAAAGTAAAAAGATAGCCAAATTCCAAGTTCTTCTTGTTCATTTAGAGGGTCTGAGGGCTATTTCCCATCCTAACTGGTTAGGTTACCATTATGTTGTGTTGTAATATGAGTAATAAAGAGCATCTACTAAGAATAACGGGTCTACCATTTTGGGGGCTTAATTTATTTATATGGCCTTCTGATGCTGACTGGCATTTTCAGGCATTTTGTTTTGTGAGGGTTCATTTAGTTAAAGCGAGTTGAAATAAGCTGACAGTCTGTTATCAGGGTACATAAGGCATAACTGTGTAGCTAAAAGGGAACAAGTGCGGTGCCCCTGCTACCACCCCCATGTCGGGGCTCCCTGCTCCCTGAGCCAGCACAGGGGAGCCTCTTTCGTGTCGGAAGGGAGACGGCCAGCTCGGTGCATCCATTGTGCTAGAAATGCTCGTGCTCTTTGCCTGTTTCATTGTGGAAGCGAAATAGAAACAGTAAATAGAAGATCTGAACTGTTCTTCCACCATGTGGATCAGTCCATGTCTCCCCGGGTTTTCTGCACTCTTGGACCGAGATGTGGGAGAACCCCACACAGGTCACTGTCCTGTCCAAGCTCCAGAAGACACCCTGTTTGCACCCTACAGACGCCTCCTTTTCCTGTCCAATGTCTTGACAGCGCTTACTGACAGGATCTGCATCTCCCCTGCCCCACACTCTGACAAAACTCATACCTCAAAATCATGAAATGAGGGTCGGGGGTGGCTGTAGAAGTCACATGAGAAATAAAGAACTGGAAACATTTAAAAGAAAGGAGAGGAACACACACACACACACACACACACACACATGCGGCAGCACAACATGCAGGATAAAAAGAAAACACGTCTATTTAAAGTGCTGGGGCAGGTGGTGTGGTGGTGGTGGTGGTGGGGGTGGGGGTGGGGGTAGCTGAGGTAGAAATTCAGGGCACAGAGATGAGTGATTTAGGAGAAGAAGGTTTCAGTTCACTTCCGGGCACCACGCCTGATATCTGGGGGCCCATCTGAATAGGTAATTGGGAAAGTTAAACTGGAATTTGGTGGATGGTCGGGTTTCAATATAATTGAAATATATGCTATCCAAGATAAACCATGGTGACAATGAAGAAGACAATGAAAAGAAAGAAAAAATATCTCCAGGAAATTATATATTTTAAAGGCTGGAAAAAGGGAGGAGATAAACAGAGCTATAAAAGGAAAGTCAGAAAAATAGAGTACCCTCAAAGAAAAAAGAGAGTTACCATGATGGAACTTGGTGATGTCCAGTGTAGAAGGGGAAGTAAAAAGAGTGAAAACTAATAATCCATTATAATTAGTATCTTCAATAACATCGTTTTACATATTTTTCTTCTTTGCAAGTGAAAGAAATTCCCAGAAAGAGGTATGATTTTCAATGTAATAAGCAGGAAGGGAAAGAGCAAATGCTGATTTTTCCTTAAAATAGTTTGGCAGTCATAGAAAACAATCAAATGCAGATAGGTTTGAGTTTTTTAATTGATATTGGAGGGAAGCAGACTGAGATATCTTTACACTTTTAGACTTTAAAAAAGATGTAGTGGGATGAACAAATTAAAGATTTTTTTTTTTTTTTTTTTTTTGACAGAGAGAGAGAGAGAGACAGAGACAGAGACAGAGAGAGAACTGAACTGGGGGAGCTCCCAGTTCAGCATATGGTTCCGCACGGGCCAGGGCTGGGATTCGATCCCCGGTCCCCGGCGCTGCAAAGTGAGCGCTTAACCCACTGAGCCATCCCGGCTTCCCTAAAGATTTTTTTTTTTTTTTTTTTAATCATTCATCGTTGGCTAGAAGTTAAATAAGTCCAGCCACTTTAGAAAACATTCTGGTGGTTTCTTCCAAAATTATGCATATTCTTACCACCCGATCCAGCAATCACACTGCTTGGTACTTACCCAAAAAAGTAAGAACATCTGTCACACACATGTGAAGAAAAAAAAAAAAGCATACGTGGATGTTTATAGCGACTTTATTTACAACTTTGAAACTTTAAAGCAACCAAGATATCCTTCAGTAGGTGAATGGATAAATAACTATGGTCCCTTCAGACAATGAAATATTATTCAGCACTACAGAGAAATGAACTCTCAAGCCACTATGGAAACTTAAACGCATATCACTAGGTGAAAGAAGACAATCTGAAAAGGCTACATACCGTGTGATTCCAATTATAATATATGACATTCTGGAAAAGGCAAAACTATGGGGACAGTAAAAATATCCGTGGTCACCAGGGATTGGGAAGGAGGGCAGAGAAAAAAGGTGACTAGAAGTAAGGTGACCAGATTTTAACATTGGTAAAGCGGGACACCATTGACCGGGGGGGGAGGGAGTTCTTGATTAAAAATTGGGTCTATCTCCCGCCGTTCCCTAGCTTGTCGTGCATTCTTTCCAAAAATCAGGACTTTTTTAAAACGCCGCGGGACGTGGGACAAATTGTTAAAAATCGGGACTGTCCTGCCAAAAGCGGGACATCTGGTCACCTTACCTTTAATACATTTCTTTCCTTTCTAATAGCAAAAAAGAATTCTGGGTTTTGCAAGAATCAAGATCAATATACCATAAACACTGGAAAATCAGTTCACCTGAACCTTCATTTCATCATCTGCAAGATGAGAATAATAATGCCCTCCTTAGCTACCTCGTAAAGGTGATGTATATAGAAATACAGTGCACTGAAAAACTAGGTAAACATGTTAGATAATTATTAAAGAATCTACTGAATGGGGTGGAAAGATCTTAAGTAGTCCGAAAAATAAATGTTTTAACTGCGTTTTTAAAAACAGATCTTGAGGAAGCTAGGATGGCTCAGTGGGTTAAGCGCTCACTTTGCAGTGCCGGGGACTGAGGATTGAATCCTGGCCCCGGCCTGTGTGGACCCATATGCTGAGCTGGGGAGTGCCCCCAGTTCAGTTCTCACCGGGGCGAGACCCTGGCCCAGTTCCTGCCCTGTGCAGCCCCGCACCCACCTGTGGAATGAAACTATGTGGAAAAAACAATGATGTGCAACTATGGAGACTGTTCTGGGCCCTCCCCCTTCTTATGCCTCTATCTCTGTATCTCTCTCTCTCTCTCTCTCTCTCTCTTTCTCTCTCTCTCTCTGTCAAAAACAATAAAAATAAATCTTTAAAAACAGATCTTGAATGTGTTCATAGGTTGCCTGGGTAACACATTTTACCCTGATAAATAGGCTTTGGTATTTTGAATGTATCATCCTTTGTAAACTTATTCTCAATGAATAACACATATTTAAGAACAAAAGGGGAAAACAGGTTGTTTTTTTCCAAAGCCTCTGAAAAATACTCAAGTCTGAAAGAAAAGATGCCGTGTTTGCCATCATATTCTTATGCGATGATGACGTGTGGATAGTCAATCACCAGCCTAAAAAAAAAAAAAAATCTCTAGTTTACCTCTGTTGCTCACAAAAGACAACATCATGACATAAGACAAAAATAAGGAAAAATAAGGGTTTCATTGCAGTGGAGAATCCCATTTCATATCAGAAGAGCTTATTTGGGTGAACTATTTGTAAAGACAGACTATTAAAAAATGCTCATGGTAACGTCTGGGATTTAGACTGCTGTTGACCCTGCATCCGCCTCCTCTATTCCAGTTTGACCAGTGCTCCTATGACTCAGGCCATGAAAGTACAGTCCCAAAGGATCTGTAATAGGGAACATGCCTATAACAGCTACCAATGGGTGCTTTGTCTCATGTGCTCCTATTTCTTTAATAGAAATTGGCCTTCTCTGCAGATACATATTTACTGAGGGACATTCCATGTTACTTTAGTGACCTTGTTCTCTGACCACAGAGGTGAGCCCTCACAGAGTGTTCTGCTCCCACCAGACCAGGCTCTCTGGCCTACAGTCTGTTGGTCTAGAGATGAGTGTATACCTAAGCTAGGTGATTATTGGTTCCCCACAGAATTTTGGAGCTACGTGGTCCCTTAAGCATTTTTCTAGTGAGTGATGGTGTAAGATGCACACTTTAGGGGGGTACTGGTGACTACGATGACCAGGTATCTGAGAAAGTGGGTCCTTAATGGGAGGAAAAGACTCCAGAGTGCAGAAAGCAGGAACAAGCTGGTACTCTTCAAGTCCCTGCTTCCAAAGGTCCCTGATTCCCCACTGCAGCCCAGCCTAAGGATTTGAACTGCCCTTGGGCCACTGGCAAACAAGTCTTATGAGCCCAGTGGCCTTTGGAGTCCAAGGGTCCAATGGTTCAACACTGTCTTTGTTCCTGACCATTTGATTGCTCCATTCCTGAGACTCGGTCCTCTCATCTGTAAAACCAAGTTGACATCTCCTCATTAGAGTATTATGAGGACTAAACACAAGATGTGAGTAAAATCTCTCATGCATTCCCCTCACAGGTGCTTGACAAATGTTTCTTTTTCTTCATCACAATTACCGCCACTCCTTAACTTGGGCATGTCCTTGAGTTAACCAGTAAGCTGAGATTTGACAATCCTCTCTGCCATGTGGCCTTCGATTTTGTGTCAGCTTCTCACAAACTCAAAGAAGTCAGGCATCTGAAGGTACCACTTCCTCGTCTCATCTGATTGGAAAAATAAGTCCCAGCCAGCCGGTGAAATTCCACAACGAGGCTGCCACTCCCTATGGAATAATAGTGCTGGCATGTAATACCCGCAGAATGGCTTTGACCTCGGCTTCAGCTCATCCTTCCTCTAATTAATAAGCCGCCATCTGCTGACCTCACTGTGTGTATTTACACATACGCTGCTGTCAGCAGTCTCCCTGCTCCCAGGAAGAAGGAAACAGGCTCCCACTTGGATAAAACGCATGAACCTGCTGACTTCACTCCACCCTGAAGACTCCACACCTGCACGGCCTGCAGGAAGGGGCCACAGGGTCCGTCTGCACCTGACAAAGCTGTAAGCGACTTGACCTTTGTAAAGTGGAACTTAATTTTCTCCTTCAACCTTTCCTCTGCACTGGGAAGAAAATTTCACTTGAAGGCTTAAGACTCCTACGGCCTCAGCAGTAGTTAGATTTTGAACTGTTTAAATATGAGCAACAGGGACTACGTGTTTCCACAATGGCTAGTCATTTGAAGCTTTAAAAGAACACCAGAAGCTGTTCTGGTCCTGCTCCCCAGCCGATCGCATAGGGCATCAGAGCTTCACGGGTCACTGACAGGGCGCACTTCACTTACCAGGAGGGATCATCCATTGCTGCTTCCTTCCCTTTGGCCCTAACCTGAGGACCGAAACTCAGAAACTGGTTGTCCAGCAATGCAGACCATTTCCCTGGGTCTAGGATGGATTTATCAGACAGAAAATGTTCTACGATTTCAAAATCACTGGCAAGTTTTGTATTTACAGGGTGGGTGGGAGGTAAGGATTCCTCACAAAGTGGTTGACAGTTTTTTTAAGCCAGGCTGCTCATGAACAGACACTTTGAGCGAACAGAGAGAACGCTGTGAAAGCGAACTCCATCGTTACTATTTTCAAAAAGAGAACAGCCACTCAGTTTCAAACAGCTGCCTTAGCTATCTTTACTTTACTTGTTATATTCTTGCAGTGGGTTTTCAAGAAAAAGAAGAAAGCACCTTTTTTAGAAGTATACAGCTGCAAAAGCTCTGAAATTACCCTTTTTCTTTCCTTTCTGTACATAGAGCTTTAAAAAATAAATAGATACCAAGGCACCCCATTATAATCGAATGAAAGCTAGTATCTGATCAGTAAATAACTGGTAGGAAGTTAGGTGGAATGCAGAGGTTATAAAAGCCATTGCAATAGGACTTGTTATTTTATTTGAAATGGGATTGAGCACAATATGGTAAGAAGAAATGATTTTATACATGCTCATGCACTATAGAGAAAAACATGCATCCAGGCACAAATTCACTTAACCAGCAAACATTTTGCAATACCCCACGTAGCCTAGTGTTAGGAGCTTAAGTGTGAACTCAGGCTGCCTGCCTTTAACTCGTGGCTCTGCCCCTGACATTCTGAGCCTGTTGCTTTGCCTTGGAGACTCAGTTTCCCTTCCAGTTATATGGGTAACTGTAAGCACCCTAAGCCACGTGGACTATAGAGGGAACTAAGTTTTTGTACTAATTTCCTAGAACTGCTGTAACAAAGTATGACAAACTAGGCGGTTTAAAGCAACCGAGATGTATTCTGTCATAGTTCTGGAGGCTAGAAGTCTGAAGCCAAGGGGTGAGGGGGCCACCGTCCCACCCAGGCCTCCAGAGACGAGCCCTCCTGCCTCCTCCAGCCTCAGTGGTCCAGGACACTCCTTGGCCTGTAGATGCATCACTCTAATCTTTGCCTCCATTTCCACAGTGCGTTCTCTCTGTGTGTCTGTGTCTGCACATGGCTGTCTTCCTTCTGTGTCTCTGTCTTGTAAGGACACTAGTCACTTTGGATTGAGGGCCCACCTCACTCCAATATGACCTCATCCTAACTAATTACAGTACAGCAACTCTATCTCCAAGTAATGTCACCCTCTGAAGTATTGGGGTTAGGACTTTATCATATTGTTTTGGGGGAGACACAATTCAACCTGTAACAATTTATTAATATATGTAGTTGGTCATTAAGGCAATTAGCGTGGCAATCAATAAATGACTACTAGATACAACTGATATTACTATATCTTGGCCCTTATGTTTAGGGGGTAGAATGGAGAAAGATAATATGCTGCCCCTGACATCAAGAAATTCACATCATAGGACATGCAGTGTGGCTTAACCGGCTTATTTCACAAAGGAGAGGGAAAATCCTATAAAACAGCAAAAAAAAAGTAAATTATTATCCCTTTGCATTCATTATCAGGTATTATAAAAACTTAAATATGTGGTTTTGAACTCCAAATAGAAATGTTCTGAGTTCCTTTCTTTTTTGCTTCAGCCCTGGTTCTGTTTGGGCAGATTCTTTCTGGGTCCTCATCTCTCTGATCCATTTTCAATTCCACTATTGTTTGAGTCTGCTATAACTTAGTGTGCATGCGTATATTTCAGACTTTCTAAGTCACATGTAATGTTTTTGCCTGATCCTGCTTTGCTCACATTTCCTGTTCAAAATTTCCTTAAGCTACCTGTGAGCAATTATATTGTAATTGTATTTTCAATCTCAATGAAATGAAGACAGTGCTACTGTCTGTTTCCTGATAACTTCTCTGAAAAAACAAATGCCCTTTGAAAATAATTGTTTTTCTCCTTCACTACATAAAATCTGGCACAGCAATGGTAAGACCATGTTAGGTTTAAAAAAAAAGTAGATATAAAACTAGAAACCTCATTTGGTTTTTTCTAAACTCTTATATTATAGGATAAATGCTATCTTAAAAACAGTGATTTCTACTTATGTGAATAAAATAAAGCATTTTCTTTCAGATGTAGCCTTGAATTTTATTACTTAGCTCATAGGATACAAGATTTCCATTTGAAATTCCTTAAAGTGAAAACATAAATTGAGCCATCCAGCAAGATGGTGCTAAAGGCAAAATCGAAATAATGTGACTAAATTATTCCCAAAATGGGGGGTTTCTATAATTCTCTATATGGCAACTTAAAATTGATGTGATTTGGGTTTCCTTCCAGGCCCTTGTTTCTAACTTATTTTTTTTTCTTCCTTTTTAAATCATGCTAGAAAGGAGTAATGTTGTTTAGAATGTCATCCTTTTCCTAAGAACCTATCAAGTCTTTTTTTTTTTTGTATTATTCAAACGGCTCTGGAAATTCACCTTCTCCATAAAAGTGTCCTTAATTGTGTTAAATTCAGTGAATATTATTGACTACTTGCTATATTCCAGGTAGCATGCTGGGATACTAAAGACACACAAACACACACACAAACATACAACGTATGGCATATTCTATCCAGGCTGAGAAAAAATAATAGTAATAGCTTTGCCGGCTACTCTCCCTGCAAAAGTGTGCTGGGTTTGAATCTGCTCGCCATCGTCCAAAGTCTTAAACTCTTATTTAGCATCTTTTAAGTGTTCGGTCCCAGAAATAGCAACAAATAAATGATCCTCTCACAGTTATTAAGGGTGAGATTCTTCTATACACAAAAGATGAATACTGAATACAAAATGAGAAAACACTTTTCAAGTCCTGGCTAGGCCGTACACACAGAAAACACGGCAATATTTCAGAGACAGGAGGTATCGGTGAGGACTGGGGCAATTTAAAAAGCAGAGTGGCTAAGGTCCAATTCTAGTTGGAATGTCACAGAAATTAGGAATTTGCTAAGTCCTGGCGCCAGAGTGTTTAGTAAGGGGAAGCAGGGTCACGCTGAGAAGACTGAGAAAAGAAACCCGCACGAAGAAAACAAATAAAGCAGAATGAACGATTCGTTGTGGAACGAGCGTTAAACAGCAGAGGACGAGAGTCTGGGCGTGGAAACGAGGAGAACAAGCGGTGACCGGGGTGATAAAGGCAGGGGCGTCGCTGACAGGAGTTTGGGAGGTGGCCCTCGCTACTGGCCCATGCAAGTTCAAGCCTGAGGGAAGAGGAGGGACGGAGATAGAACTCGAGATTAGCAGTGTAGACTTGAAATCTAAAGCCATGGGACTCAAGGAGATGGGAAGGCAGCCTGCGAGGGTGGGACGGAGTCCAGAGGGTCCCCATCAGGGCCCGGCACCTCGAGAAGAGCCAAAAATGTGGCGGAGGAAGAAGGGCCAGGGAGCTAAAATACAAGGACTCCGTAGAAGCAGGATCCTAGGAGGACTAGTTCCCATAGAGGGTAGTTGGTGAGAAAACAGTGCCCGAAGTTGAGTAGGATTTCCAACTTAGTAAGAGCAGTTTCACTGGGGGGACAGAGAGGGGCATGAATGCCTGACCAGAGGGGGTAAAGAAGAGAAAGGGAGGGACAGAAGTAGGGAGGAGGGCAGATACGGGTTACTCTTCATTTTAAAAATGAATTTTGGAGAAAACTTATAGCTGCTACTCATCAGTGTAACTGGGAAATCTGTACTGGAGCCATTGATTTCAGAGCTGAGACCAAGATGGAAACGAGTCTACCAACCCTCTCTTCCCTCTGACTCTCTGAGTTTAAGCAGAATTACAGCCCTCTCCCTGCCTGCCCACCCCTGTGGATTACTAAGCAAACCACCTCAGAATAGCCCAACATTCTAGAAATGTTTTACCTTTAGTTTTTCCTATTTGACTGTAGGATCCACGCAAGTGTGGCCTTTTTTTGTTCTATGAACATTGGCTGTGGGCACACACTCCTCTATGCAATGAGTATCTGGCTCAACAGCCTTGGGCAAATGTCATCTTTCAAAACTTCCAAGAGCTCATGAAGAAGGTAAAGATTTTTATGAATACAAAATTGTTTGAATTAAGGACAGCGTGGGCCACAGTGATGCCTCTCACACCTCCCTCCCAGCTCTCCTGTGTCTTTCCCGTCCTGTTATCAGGGATGTGGTTGGTTCTCATGAGCTTGTGATGCTTATAACCCTGGGAGAAAGGACTTGCCTGACTCACAGAAGCCTCTGTTAAATGTACATCTTTGTGACGGTATATCTCTTGTTCCCAAGTTTCTCTTAGGTTTACTGTGGATAAGAAGTTCCAAATCATCAAAAACCAAATTGACCATCAGAACTTCAGGAACTAGGACAATTGAAGAAAATCCCAATAATGCCACCAAAGACATGTATTTTTCTGATTGCAAAAAGTACAATGCATTACATAGTAACAATAGCTACTCAGAACACCAAACATTTATCAAGCTATTTCCAGAACCAGCACTTGTTCTGCGTGTTCTATATTTAGTAAGTCATTTAATCCTTTCCACAAGCATGTGAGACTGGTGCTAATGTTATCACAGTTTTATAAGTGAGAGAGGGAAGACAGAGGGTTTAAGGAATTTGCCTGTGATGGTTCATTGTATGTGTCCAACGTGGCTGAGTCATGGTGCCCAGACACGCGGTCAAACATGATTCTCTGTTTCTGTGAGGATATTTTCAGATGAGATTAACATTTAAACTGGTGGACTTTGTGTAAAGCAGACTATCCTCCATAACGTGGGTGGACCTCACCCAATCAGCTCAAGGCCTGAATAGAACAGAAGATGATCTCTTCTGAGCAAAGAGAAACTGTGCCAGCAAACAGCCTTCAAATTTGAACCGGAACACCACCTCCTTCCCGGGTTTTCAGTCTGCCAACGCAACTATAGATTTTAGACTTGTCAGCCTCCGTGATCGCTTGAGCCAATTTCTTAAAATAAATCTCTTGCTATATATACACACATCCTATTGGTTCTGTTTCTCTGGAGAACCATGACTAATACATTGCCCAAGGTCATGCAGCTAGTCCAGAGTGGAAGTGGCATTTCATCCAAGAAGACTAATAAACACGCCTGCACACAACACATTTCCTTTTTTTCTGAGCAATACCCCAATTTTCTGTTGAGAAGCTTTCCTTTCCACTTCTATGCAGCTATAGAGGGTTCTGCCCTCTTGTTGATAAGAGTTTGCCTAAGATACAAGTTAAAATATAACTTTCTTCCTAGAACACGAGGAGACACAATGGATAGGAGTGATATCTTCTGACAGTACTAGACTGAAAAGAAGTTTACTGGTTCCTCCTCCTGAGACCCCTCAGCAGCCCTGCTTCCCACTCTCCCCAAAGTTTTCCTTAAATTACACGAGCTCTTCCATATTTTATCCATAGATTTCCTTTTTCACTTAAGTTTTCTCAGAATCCTTTTCCTATTCTTTTGTTGCTGTTTTGTTGTTGCGGTAGCAACCAGCGAGCCATAAATGACACAGGGATAGATGACAAATATTGGGCATAATGAAGAACCCCTACAGAACACTGTTGATGGCTACATAAATTAGGTCATGAATTTATAATGTATTTAACCAATTCTCTAGCATTGGTCATTCCTGTTGTTTGTACTCTTCCATGGTGTATACATAAACCATCTCAGGATATTGCCAATTGGAGCTTGCAAATGAGGAACGTGGAGGATTACATTCATTTCAATTTTTGTCTTCAGCTTCATAGGCTTATTCAGGGGGTTCCCTGCTCCCTGAAATCAACCTCCCTCCTAATCCCACGTGGTTGCAAGAGTTGTCCCATGTGCTTTGGAGCAACCAGTCCCAGTCACGTGCGCTGTCTTCGGTGTCCCCCTCTGAGGCTGGAGTCCTGACATGTAAAGAAGCTCCACCTGCCCCAGTGGCCACTCTCAGAGTCCCAGTGCACACCACAAGCCTGCTAAGTCCTCAGACACGCAGTGCCACCTGTGAGCCCTGAAGTCTCCAGAGCAATCCAGGTGCCCACACTGGAGAGACACACGTGCAACTCTCGAAATGAAGGTGCCTACATGCAATGTTTGGGTCTGGAGTCTCCCAAAGTCGACTGTGAACAGGATTCTTCCAGTTTCTGCCCATGAATCAGTTGTTCTGTAGCTGAAGGAGGAAGGGGTGCAGAGGGAGGGTGGTCAACACATAGGCAAGGATGGGTCATTTCAGAATCCAGAGGGAAGGAGAAGTGTGTACACTTTTAAAAGCGTATCTCATAGGACAGAATAATTTTATAATTAGGAATCAACATGAATTGCCCATTATCTTTTTAAAACACACCATGGAAAGTAGAGCTGGAAAAAATAATTCTCAATTATGAGCTTAAAAGAAAGACATAGGGATATGCTGACTAGAATCTCCTGTGGAAACGTGAGTTACTAACAGGTGACACTGTGGTGCTCCCACTCCACCACCATCAAACTCAACCCCAACCAAGAGAAGGGCTAGCCAACAGACGCCATGCCATGCTAGCCCCCATCCAATTCCTACTTCCTCCCCGAAGGAGAGCAAGTATAATGTATCAATACATCCAAGTAGATGCCCGAAGCAGATTGTGTTCAAAGAGCTAAATTCGGAGAATAAAAGAAGACATACTTTTACATTTTGCTTTATTATGTCCTAAAAGTACTCACACACCATTGAAATGGCCAAAGAGCAAAAATGCATTTATAAACAATGAACAAAACTCTAGATCCACTCAGAAAGCCAGTCACTTATGATAGCTTTTTACATATTTTTAGTTTCTTACTACAAATGAAAGCATAATTTTATCTTTTCTCCTTTTCTAAAACAAAAGAAAACACAATATACCAGATGTCTTGTATCTTGCATCATTCAGTTAAAACCAACCTCAAAGGTCTTTCTGTATCAGTCCACATTCATTTTATTTATTTCTTTTTTTTATTTATTTATTTATTTATTTAATTTATTGTTAAATTTGATGAGGTTACATTGGTTGGTAACAATTAGACAGTTTACAGATGTACAAGTCCACCTCACATCATTCATGCATCGTATTATGTGCCCATCACTCAGTATCAGCTCCCCTTCCATCACCTTATATCTAGTGCACATTCATTTTAATGGTTGCGTAGTATTCCATTTAGTGAAAATAATGTGTCTATTTAATCAATACCTTACATTTTTTTTGTGCTTCCAAATAATTTTACCAGTATGCGAGGAATCTGTTGAATAAATTGCCATTGAGCCTATCAGTACTGAACCATCATGTAAATTCACATGTAGTTTTAACATAATTGCCTTTCTGTAAAGGTTCTAATTATACACTAATCGAACTTACATGAGACCTTTTCACCCACAGCTTTGCCAAGTTCAGTTGTCACATTTTCTATTTTTGTTAATTTGTATATCTTGTGAGTAAGGCTGAGATTCTTTTCATATTTTAATTACCGTATTTTTTGGTCCATAGGACACACTTTTTCCCCCCCAAAAAGTGGAGGGAAAGGTGTGTGCGTCTTATGGAGCAAATACTGCAAAGAGGAGTGCACGTTGGGGACCTTCATGATGCCGTGGGGAAGCCTGCAGCCAGATCAGAAAGCAGGGACTGCATGGAAGGAGAGCGGATCCAGGCAGGTCAGGTGTGTCTTATGGAGCAAAAAAATACGGTACTATTTGTACTTCCCTTTCTGTGACCTGTCTGTTTAGAGACTGATCATTTTTGTTTTGGGGACCTGGGCTTTTTGTGTGTGTGTGTGGGAGTTCTTCGTGTATTAATAAGGATATCAGATCTTTGTGATATGAATTGCAAATTGTATTTATCAAGTTGTCCTTTACCTTCTGACCTGACTTACAGTGATTTTTGTCACACAGAAGTTTCTGTTCACTTTTCTGTGTGTTTTTGCTATTACTGTTGTTTGGCAATCCACTGCTTCTTTCCACATATTCTGAAATGTCATGACAATGAATACTGGTGTGTGTTAATTGTCAATTATTTTATTGGTATTTGGAGAGCCCTTTCTGTCAGAAAATGAACATGAACCCGTTTTAAGAAATTTGCTTGTATTATATGTTGAAAGTTGCCATTTTCTCTATTTTTTTCTGTTGTCTTTTTGGAACGCCTGTGATTCAAAAAGAACATGTGCTTTGGGGATACAGAGATGTTGAGCAAGGCAGTGAGGGTGGGTTCCCAGGGGACCCAATGCTCCTTAGACAGCCATTGAAACAGTCCCATTTCCAGTCCCTACCTCCCCTCTGTAGCCTGTGTCTGGCCCCTCTATTTCCTGGGCCTTTCAACATTTTGTAAGGTAAATCGACTTGCTGCCCATGAGTATCTCCCTCTGTAGACATTTAGATTTGACCTTCCTACATCCCGCTAAATCATTTACTATTCTTTCATCATCAATTCTCTCTCTTCACATACTGTGAACTGGGGTTACAAGTGTCTCCAAGGTTCATAGAATATGGAGTTTTTGTTTCAATTTCTTATTTCTTTATTGTTCCTGGGTGAGTTTCAAGAGGAGAAGGAAGAAACAAAGAATTTTATTCCTCTTACCTCAGGGACCCTTTTGGCTAATAGAAACAATGTTTAAACCAAGATTCCCTTATCAAATAGAGAGAAATGCTCTATTTGTTTTCTGTGCATCTTATTTAAAATATCCTCCCAATCTCTGACAAAATTATATCCACTCTTGAACAATGTCGTCTCATAAGAAATTGGTTTTAATCTCAGCTATTCAAATCCAAAGCTCTTAAGAAAGCTGTATTAAAATGATCACAGCAGATTTTAGCCAAAAGATAATTTCCTCAAAGGAAAGTTCTCCCAATCATATTATATTCTTTTACAACTGGACATGGGAAAATGGCCAATACTCCCACACAGGAATAATACAATTGTGGCACAATAGCACTGAAGTGGGAAATTTCTTTGCATGTGCATCAGAGAAATTTACCTTCTATTTCCATTGATGGAAAAAACAAAAGAATTTTATAGACTTTAGAAATCTTGATCATAACACTCTTCTTGGACACAAGTAGCTTATTCCTGAGGGAATTATATCTACCTTGTAATAAGTCTCATACAAAGTAACTTATATGAATATCTAGTATGCTTCATTGGATAGAATGTAAAAATTAAAACCAAGCTCCATAAACCACAAAATTAGAGGCAGTAATCATTAATATGTGGTCACGTTGTTGTTTCTTATACAAACTGCTTTCAGTTGTAAAATTAATACTGCGCATCTAAACTTGGGTGTTTTCTAGGTGTATGTCTCACTTCTGTTAATAAAGATAATTCTCTCGTGTTTGAAGATGACAACAGAGACACTTCTAAGGTTGGACAGAGTTTCATGTCAATTCCCAAACACCACTGCTAAGTAATTTGCTTTGCTGAAGGGTAGATAACACTGAGACTTAATTATTCATTAGCACAAAGAATAAAATACATAGTCCATTAAAGAGGTTTGATTCAGGCACATTTGGAATCTAACACATAAATTAACCAATTCACCCTTCTCTAATAGATTTTACATTACTTAACAAACTGTGAAGTTTATTCAGCCACTAACACTGATGGACCACGCAAGTATAATTCCCTGTGGTAGTCATAGGATTGTCCAGGATCGTCCCACACACTGGCCACAAGAAGAATAGACTTCAGCACAACAGCATCTGGTCTGCAGCACCCCTCTGAGTTCATCGGGTCCTCCTGACCGTCTTCAGTCCAGATAACTAGAGACAGAAAGAATGAGAGTGAGAAATCCAGGTAAGATAGGTGGAAAACTATACAAGAATGGTGTTTCAAAGCAACCCTTCTGAGTTGAAAGGGGGTAGGGTTGAACGCAGAGCAGCAAGGTGCCCTGTGCAATTTGAACACTGCTTGCTGCGTAGATGGCATGGGCATCTACTTTTGAGAGAAGGCACTGAAACCAGGACTAAGACTCTTGCTGCTTGCGTTGTGAGCGTGTGTGATGACTGCTAGCTGCACCTGTATTTGAACTCTGCATTGGAAGGCCTATTTGGGGGCTGGAATTGAATTGGAACAAAAAACCCGAGAGCTGAGTATAGTCATCACACCCAGGAAGAACAAATGATAGCGTCTTGACCTAATGACCCAGATCACACACGAAAGGGGTCAGATGCTTTCCCCTGTTTATTCTCCAAATAGGATGGCAACAGTCTAGTACCATCAGCTAAATGGGGTCAAGTGGGAAGTCTGAATGATTTTTCAGTGGTTTTCTCATAGTCCTTGTCACAACAGTAATCATTGTATTTTAGGAATTGAGCTTGATTAGTTTTGGGAGAGGATAAGTGTATTCTCTCTCGTCTAACTTCTTGCTCTTAACAGAGACAATGCTTCCTGATTGTAAGTTGGACAGGAAGATAATAAGAAGAGTAGAAACTTTACCAGAAACAGTCTGATACAAATACAGTCAGGCAGCAGCATCCAGTAATTGTACCAGTGGTCAAGACCTTATCAAAATGTGTAACAGTAAGCTAGGAAGGTTTAAAAATAACACTTATGGTCAGAGCAAGGGCTGTCAGCTCTGTTAGAAGAAAGGGCAGCTAAATCAGGAAGGACATCTCTAGCTGGAAAGGACAGTGCTTGGGGACAGATGAGAGAGAGAGAAGGAGCTTCAGTTCTCTGGTAGAATACATCAGCCCAGACTGAAAATAACACTAATTATGTTCAAGGATTACCAGCTCCTCGTACATGGATACAGCATGTTTCAAGATTTTTAATCACATTGTGTGGATAGTGTGTACACTATAGTGTCCTGTGAAATGGTCATGCAAACTTGAGAAGGTTATCTCAGCTTCTAAACCAACCAAACTTTTGGAAATGTAGTTATATAATCCACTTCATTACAACCTCCTCAAACTTCCAGTAGCAGAAATATACACAGGCAGGATCCAGCAGAAGTAACGCTATGACATTGTAAGGCTTATTTTGTCTTATTCATGATAGACAGAAAATTGAACATTTCACCTAAATTGTCATAGAGTGTGCTTGAGTATGATAGTGTTATGTTACAGAATTATATGCTTATAATTTTGTAATAAAAATTTTAGTATAGAATACAAGCTCATAAAAAAGGAATATTACTTCTGCTGGGCCCTGTACACACACACATACACAGGCTGTCCAGAAAAATATCCAGCCCTAAATGCCTCTATTTTTCATATTGTATGGCTGGATTCTTTCTGGACAGCCTATACACACACATACACACACACATACATATACAGATATATTATACACACATGCATACGTGTATATACCATAGGTATATACACAAAATACATACATACACACACACATATACTATATATACTTGCTCTAGTCTCAGAAAAATAGAGATGACCATTAACTTTCCCACATAAAATAACATTTTAGGCATTCTCTTATTAGAGTGATTAAAATATTATTTGTTTTCCAGGACAAATAAATCTAATTTCTTTTTTTCAAACTGCTGTTATGTTTTATTCTGTTAAGTATTTTTTTAGTTTTCTGTATTTCTATATTCACCCAAAGTTTCCTAAGACCTGTCCATACCATATCACTGGGTAGTAATTTTTAAATAATAATTATAATAAATAACATGTATAATAAATAAAAATATATTAACTTTATTAATAACATATAAGAAATATATTTTTAAGTAAAATGGTAGAATGTCTTGAATTTTAAATAATCTGAACCCCTCATCTGCCTGAGAATTGATATTTGAAAATATATAAATAAAAATAAATCCTTAGGAAACAAGACTTTCTTTTGAAGGGACAAGTTGTTCACTAATTCTTCAGTATTTGAACTTCATCTTAGACATAGCACAGTATGCTTTTGAGTTTTTGAATATGTTACCATCCTCAGTCTTCAGAACAACTACAATATGCGACAGGAAAAGCAATACATATCTTATTTTTCCAGTGAGGAAACAGATGTGATAGAAGTTAAATAATTTGCTGAAGATTACAAAGTGAGTCTGTGGAAAGAGTAGGTATAAAAATTACTGTCTCACAGTCCCTGCTTTTTAAATGTGAATCCCATTCTTTCATAATAATAAAGAAAGCCCGTGTTCCAAAATTGGTCTATCATGCAGAAAACATTTAATCCTCTTGGAAGGATAGTTTATATCCATCTAGCATTTTGACCTGCGTATCTTACTTGATTTACGTTTGTGAAGAAGGTTTTATTTCCATTTTATAGTTAGAGAAAGGAAGGTCCAGGGAAGTTGAATGTTTTGCCAAGATCCTGCAAGTAGACAATGTAGTGTACCATGTTTACTTATTATTTTTAGTTGTTTTTTCAAGACAGATTCCATATAGATAAATAATGACCAAAGTCAAGCTATTGTTACCAAAGTTAATGACCTCAGTCCTTCACATCCTCCTGTCATCGTTAGTATTTCCTTTCTTCCTAAAACACGTTGTCTTGTGATCTGACAAGTCACGTTGGCTGCTGCAGCTCCAAGCACCATGACCACATCTGAAGGCAGGAAATGAGGAAATAGGGAAGGAGGCTGGCAGGAGCATAAAAGGTCATAGTTTCTTTGTTTTAATCAGGGAAAAAAATTAATATTTTCTAGAAACCTCCCCAAAACTCCACTTACATCTCTTTGGCCAGAAAGTCATCTTGAGATAATGTCTCGAGGGTAATGTCTTACCCTTCATATTTGGCCTGAGTGATTTCTTCCCATGATGCATTTGGCTCTTTAAGAATGACCACATCTCTCTACTGTGTCTCAGAATTCAACTGCTGAAATTCTGGAGATGCCAAGACGCCTCAGCAGGTTAAGCACTTGCTTTTCAGCCCTGGGGTCCAAGGATCAAATTCCAGCCCTGGCCCATGAGAACCCATATGCTGAACTGGGGTGTGCTTCCCATTCGGGAGGCCCCCAGTTCAGTTCTTGCCGGGGCCCATGTGGGAGGCCCCCAACCTGATCCCTGCCCTGAGCGGCCCTGCACCTACCTGTGGAGTGAAACCATATTGAAAACGAATCTCATAAAACTATGGAGACTGCTCTGGGCCCTCCTCCCTTCCCTCTATCTCTGTCTGTCTCTCTCTCTCTCTGTCAAAGAAAAGTAAAAATAATCTTTAAAATTCTTCCCTATTTGACAAGCTCCAGTACCCCTTTCAGTGAGAGCCCACCGGGCCCATCGAGACAATAGGCCCCCAGGTATTCCTCACAGACGCTTCACAGAAGGCTCAGAGGCGCTCATCAGAACCGAATCCATACACCACAGTGTATGCTCCCAATAGAGATCTCTGGTGGGACTGTGAATGGGGGGCCCTTTGAGCTCCAAAAAGAATTCAGAGGCAGCCACCGTGCATCCTAGCTGACCATGAATCCAGATCCCTGCAACACAGTCCTTATGGGAGCGCAGAGGAGCAAAACTCATGGTGCAAAAGCCAGCGGATGGCCTGACGCTCCAAAAGAGAAACTCCATCTATGACTTCTTATGTGAGGATCCCTTTTTCCTTCAAACTGAAATGTGTCCTGAGAGTTATTTCCTTTTAGTCATAGTTGGAGTATGTCTACATATCACACCAAAGACCAGTGACCATGTGAGAAAGAGAGGTTAGTGAGAGCTACGGTGGACTGTACCAAGGAAGACATTTATACATTTCCAGAATAATAAACTGCAGCTACTTGCCAAAGCACTTAGGAGTCAATAGACCTCTTCAGTTTCATTATTCAATCTAAGCTTATTTAGTGCCTTCTGTTTGCCAGGCACTGATTTACAATGAAATTGTATATAATCCCAGCACACAAAAGCTTAATTTGGTAGGAGAGATATATCTGTATATTAAAAAATATGCTTATTTCATCCTCACAATGACCTTTGACTCTAAAAAAAATTTTAAAGCTACATATGGGTGGGCTGGGAGGAAGCTGAGAATACAGAAGCTTTGGCACTGGGAGAAGACTGGCCTCCCATGTCTTGCAAATTCCAGTTTCCCTTGACTTTAAGAAAACGGAACAACTTCTCCAGGCAGATGTCCTCGAGTGGATGCTTGCTCTTTTCAGGACTCATTCCAACCACCCCATTTTCCTGGCAAGCCCACAACTAGGATCCAATTCCAGGTATGCTTCAGGGGGAGAAGTTCAAAGACTAATCTAGAAAGAAGCAACTTACACACCAAGAGAAGGGCAAGGGGGAAGCCGGGATGGCTCAGTGGGTTGAGCGCTCACTTTGCAGCGCTGGGGACTGAGGATTGAATCCCGGCCCCGGCCCATGCGGACCCATGTGCTGAACTGGGAAGTTCCCCAAGCTCAGTTCTCTCTCCATCTCTGTCTCTGTATCTCTCTCTCTCTCTCTTTCTCTCTCTCTCTCTCTCTCTCAATAAATAAATAAAACTTTATTAAAAAAAGAGAATGGAAAGATTTTGTTAATTTATGTTGTTAATTTTATTAATTAATACTGGCATAAACCCAAAAATATGTGTGGAAATGCATTCTAAAGGAATTAGACCCAAACAATTTATTGATCATATTTATTGACATGTGAGCACTTGCTAGAGGCTCTGGATTTAATGTGATAACCTGTGGAAATGGTTGTGACAGCTTTCCTGGTTGGCTGATGAAAACTTGGGCTTATGAGTGGGTTAAATTTAATGGGGTTAACAAGTCAGATCAACCCTAGCACAATAGAGGAGAGAGACCAAAGTTTTAAAGAGATAGAAATGTAGGTGAGGTTATATCATGCTAAATTACCCCTACATACATACAGTATTCCTAAAGGGCTCAAAGTACACTTCATTTATTAATGTATTGAAAAACATATTAGTAAGGGAACATAAACATCTCTGCAAAACTCCATACATGTGCCCCCTGAAGGCCAAGTATGGTCGTGGGAGTCAGGCTAAGAGAAATACCACTAGTGAGACTGGTGCCCTGAGTAGCAGAGACCAAACCGCAGCTTATCCAAACAAAGGATGGGTGCCCCAGGAATAAAATGGTACTCATATCTTAATATGTAAGAATCTTTGATGGTAATGTATCAGAGAATCTTAGAAGTGAAATAGATGAGAAACCTACTAAAATGTCCTACACTCTAAAACAGCTCTGGTGACCATAAACCTGAATGAGTAAGTATTTACTGAATAATAATCTGAACTAAGTACATAAAAAAAAGCAATGCAAAGGAAGGCCAAGTATTATTATTGAGAGACATAAGTTTTAATTTCAGCTCTGCCACAGGCTGGTGGTATATTACCTTGGACAATGCCGGGGGTATAATACTATGGACAAAGCTGGTAGTATTTACCTTGGACAATGCTGGTGGTCTTTACCTTGGACACATTCTGGTGGTATATCAGTAGGGACAGTGCTAGTGGTATTTACCATGGACAATGCTGGTGGTCTTTACCTTGGACACATTCTGGTGGTATATCAGTA
>PVKE010025852.1:0-22726 GCA_004027555.1 Craseonycteris thonglongyai | reverse complement strand
TGAAAAGGAATACCCCACAACAAATGTCAGTATAATTTATTCTGAAAAACTTATACTTGTTCCCCAAATAATTTTTAAATACAAAGTCAATATTTTTTAAAGATTTATTTTTTTTATTGTTTTTGACAGAGATAGAGAATGACAGAGACAGAGAGAGACAGAGAGAAGGGGGAGGGCCCAGAGCAGTCTCCATAGTTGTAAGCCATCAGTTTTCAGCATGGTTTCATTCTACAGAGGTGGGTGCGGGCCACACAGGGCAGGAACTGGGCTGGGGACCTCCCACATGGGAGGCACACCCCCTCGAGCCAAGGGCTGAACCAGTGGGCAGGAACCAAACTCGGGCATCTACTGCATGGTAAGCACACACCAGTTCAGCACATGGGTCTGTACAGGCTGGGACCCAGACAAAATCAATAATTTTTAAACTAAGACTTCCAGAGATCAAACATATGTCATATGTGCACATAAAAAAATAATAATAATAATAAGTTGAATCTATTCAGCCAGTATTTTGAGCTTCATATCATTTGACATAAAATGGCCTCTGAATTTTTCCTGTGGTAATATATGTGGATAATAAAGTCTGGAACACATCTTATGCAGTACTGCATGCATTTATTAGATGTCCTAGAGAGAATAAGGGAATTAGTACTGAAATAGAAGAATTATTTAATATACACATTTAAAAGAAAAATCATTAAGATTCTCTAGGGGAAGCTGGGATGGCTCAGTGGGGTAAGTGCTCACTTTGCAGCGCGGGGACCCAGGATCGAATCCCGGCCCCAGCCCATGAGAAACCCATGTGCTGAACTGGGGAGTGCCCCCAGTTCAGTTCTCTCTCTCTCTCTCTGTCTCTCTCTGTCTCTCTGTCTCTCTCTCTCTCTCTCTCTCTGTCAAAAACAATAAAAAATAAAAAATAAAAAATTCTCTAAACTTTGGAATTAATTGCTGGAGAATATGTGTTATTTTGTGGAAAACAGACATCTGAGTAAATAGATTAAGTAAACTTAAAACACATTAATTGAAGACTAGTTTCTTGCTGAAGTTGTTTCCTTGAGTTGAAATATTGCAGTTTAATCTAACATTTTCTCTCCCTGACTTACATAAAGTATAAATTTGTGCTACATTGTATTTTCCCTCAAGACACTCTGTTCTAAGAAGCTCATAATTTCTATCATGTGTTATAGAGGAAATATGAAATTGGTGTTGTTATGGAAAAAATAATGTGTATAACTTGATTATAATTTACATTGGACTGTAAGACTTAGTGTTGAAATTTGCCTATGGCAATTTAACAATACATGTTAAAGATTCAGCCTTATTCTAAAGAAGCACTTTCCATTTCTTAATATCCCCTCAAGGATATTAGATTGATAACTCTGGTCCACTAGGCTGCTATTACTACAGTCATGTTTTTGTTTTATACCTAAGTGCTCCAATCTTTCATTATGGAGAATAACGTTACCAGAACACTTAATAAAATTTTTCTGAAAAAAAAAATTAACTTTAAACTATACTTTAACGTCTCTATAGATTTAAAATTATTTTCAAGCCCTAAAGACAAACTAAATAGCTGATAGTCTTCCATCATGGATGTTTTTTGTGTGTTTAGTACACTATATTGTATTTAAGATTCTACATGAATATACATACTAAATTTGCATTTGCACATTAGGCTGCTAAGAATCGTTTTAAATGAATTTAATATGATCATTTAATAACCAGCCCAAATCATATGATTTTCATCGTCCTGCTGTGTATATTAATGGGGTGGGGAGAAACAGGATATTAGAGTAATGAACAATAATTTTTTATTTACTTCTTTAAAACATTATCATAAATCTATTTCATCAAGAAAAGGCAGGAGATGTGTTTCTAAGAGCTAAAGACAATAGCATTAAAAATATATTAGAGTTTCCATAAGAAATAATCAAAGTAGAATTGACAGAATCAGATTTGGCATCATTATCTAGAAGATATGCATGTGTCCTTTTGTGACCCAGTTGAATAAAATACCATTAACTTCATTCTTTCCCAAAGAAACCTGTAATAGCAACATATATTGAAAGTAAATATATATTGAACAAGAGCCTCAAAATCCTTGAAGATAAATTTCTTTACATATTCACTGAACTAACTAGTCTCTGATTGAAAATATAAAGATGAAATTTACCTCTACTGATCAGGATAGTAGGGGGTGCTTTCCATCGTTCCACTATTCTGCCCATTCAGAACACTGGAGTATAATCATCTCCTTAATTAACAAAATAGCTAACAGTTTGGGGTTCTCTATGTCCACACTGTAGTACAAACCTAACCTTTCTCCCACTTCTATTGTCCTCAGTGTTTTATCTATTGCTCCTCTCCTAGGTTTAAAATGTACCGTATAACATTTATACTGGTCAAAAATGCATGTAGTTGCAAGTAACAGGAAAAATAATGTTTAATATATTGGAAATATTTTTTTTTCACAGAATTTTGCAAGAGCAAGGTTAATAGCATTGTTGCAGCTTCTTGGACTGTCATATGGATCAAGGTTCTTTCTATTAGACATCATTAATTATTAGATTTTCATTTCCATATTTGTTTTCTGATGATCACATGGATTTCTAGGTATCACTATTATATTAACAAATACAAAACAGTAGTTAGAGGGCAGGGGCAGTTAACATGGGGCAGGCTAGAAGAAAAATCTTCTGGTAGTGCCCCATTGCAAGTCCTCTACGTATCATTGACTAGAACTGGGTCACCTGGTTACACTAAATTGTGAGGAAGGCCGAGAAAATATCTCCTTACTTGCTCAAGAATAAAAAGCAGAAACGAGAAAGCTCTATTAGGCTTGATTTATGAACTAGCCAATCGAGAGTATCTACCACTGTAACCAAAATTAGCCCCTCCCCCCAATATAGCATGAACATTTATATCACTCTTTGCTGTTCTTCATTTTATTTTGTTCCTGAAACATACTGAGTCATTCTGTATTTCATGGAGCACATCATTAGACTCTCTGGGCTATGGGTAGCCCTAAAAGCATAAGCAGACAATATTAGTTCTTAGACATCTACTTACTGGTTATAGAAATCCATTGATATAAGGAGGTTCCTAAAGTAGAATCCAACCCTGAACTAAGGGATTGGGGCAAATCTGAACTAATAAGGCAAACTTAACTGTGAAACATAAACACAGCTGTGATGATATAGAAGTCAAAGTCAGTACCGTATATACTGTAGAGGTCCCCTTCCATTGTGAGTACACATTTAAAAAAATAACTTGTTCCAATTTGACATTCACAGTGGATAACTTCCTAAAACTGTCTCCAGTGGGCATCATGACTTTTGCAATTCTTTGAAAATCTTCACCAGATCAAAGGGATAATTCTGCTATTTGGCATTACCTGCCTATGAAAAATCCTACTTCTTTGCTCAGTCAAAATAGTTTAACAAATTTCTACTTTAGAAATGGGTTTTTAAAAACATCTTTATATACTCAACTTCAAAACCCTCCTTGCTCAGAGCTTTACTCTATAACTCACTTTCTACCACTTAAAAAATCCATATGAGGGACTCACTTAACACTCCGATCTAAAAGTCTCCTGTCCACTTTAAGAGCATTTCAGGCATCTCCACTAAACTTCAGTCACCCACTAGATGACTCTCATATTTCCACCTTAGCCTCATTCTCTTCACAGCTGCTTCACCTCCAAGAACTTAAACTTAGAACCTCTGTGTCTCTGGAATAATTTCTTTACTTTCTCCTTCTCCTGTCGTGAGTTCCAAACAACTAAAGTTTTTATTTTCCTTTGTCCCCCTGTATTATCCTACAAACCATTTTTATTCCTGGTTCGTTGGCACCTTCTATTTATTATTCTTGACTCTCAGGACACCTTGTTAGACAATGGTCATATTGAGGTAAGAAAATGAATTTGCACCTGTTGAAAGTCTGCTTCATAGAGCACACTGCTGGGAAATTTGCACATATTATTTCCTTTGATCAGAAGAATTGGAAATACTCCTTAAATTAGCCTCCTTCTCTCATTAAATGTTCAAATGAGAGCACAAGTACTTCGTGGCTTCAGTCTCCCTCTTTATGTAACCTTTTGCCACAGTCATTCTTTCAGTTCTGATCTTTCTCCATCAAGGTTAGGTTTCATTATTTCAAAGATTGATTTCATCATGAAAAATTAATATCTTTTTTTCACGTCCCATCATAATCATGCTTGTAGAGAGCATTGAAATAGCCATTTTCTTGGGTTTTTTCATTCTAGCTTTTTCAATCTATTTCTTTTGGCCTATTATTTTTTTTATTTCATCTTCCTAAAATGATTTGAATGATTTCTCAAGTCTTCCCTCATGTCTACTTTTCTATCATATTCATTTTTACCATTTTATGCTGTCAGATAAGGCTTTCTGCAAGTACATCCATATCTCTAACCCTAGCCTCATCTTCCTCAGTCCTACATATATACCCTCCATGTTTCTAGTTGTCTAAACCACTTCCTCTCCCTTTCATTCTCCAATGTTCCTTTGTTCTTTTCTTTCTTCAGTCTAAAATGAAACAAACAAACAAACGAACAAAACGTTCAATATCCACTTGCTGAAATCTATTCTTTTTTTTAGGGCATAGAATTTTTTATTTCCTTTTCATTCTAATACATTCCTCTGCCTTGTCCTCCTATAATAGTTAATGCCACTTATATGGTACTTGTCAAATACTTCCTTTGAAAGGAACACTTGAAAGTATTCTTTGTGTATAGTATTGTATTATTTTTAAAGCCATTTAAACATAAGAAAATTCCCATGTTCAGTTTTTGAAACTGTATGTAGCTTCTGATCAAAAATATTTTTGAAGAAATTTTTCACATTAAGAAATTAATCAAAAATATTTCACCTAGTTAAATGTATGTAAGAACTCAAAGGTAACATTAGATATTTTATGGGAGTTACAGTCCCCAAAAATAAAACATGAACACCAAGAGGAGATCAATATCATAAGAAATTGAAAGTTCCACACTTGTCATATAGTAACATTGAGCAGGAAAGGTAGAAAAAAGTCAGTCTTATCTCTTAGCTATTAGACAGTTCCTAATAGATCTTCTACACTTACACATAATGAGGTATGCAGTTTTAAAGGTTACCAAAGAAAGAAAATGTACTTCTTTTTTGGAACAATTCAGTTGCTTGCTATAATAATATCTTAATTGTTATGATTTTGTAAAAGAACATGAGCAGCATGGAGGCCAGGAACCAAATATAAGCATTAACAGGAAACTATACCTTAAGAAATGAAATTTGTTTCCAGATATATGATTTGCTGTTTGTAATCAGTGGCTTTAAAAGCAGGGCTCTAGGACCATTAGCTGAAATATCACCCAAGAAAGGGTTAGAATGTCTCTTGACCAACTGAATCAGAGACTCTGAAGATGGAGACCCAGAATCCGGTGTTTTAATAAACCATCCAGGTGATCCTGATGCACATTGGAGTCTTAACACCACTGACATATAACCACTGTTGTATCCTTCTGTTTGTTTCAATTCACCTCAAAATTATTGAATATAATGTGTATTCAAGAGATATTTTAGAAAACTATCTATTTATCTTCCCAGAAACAATTCAAGTTATCATTAAAGTAATGTCTTGGCAAAAACCAAATTGAATATAATAATGAAATTGATTTATCTGATTAGTAGAGATGTATTTGTAGAGCACCTCCCTCTGTCAGGTTCTGTCTATTTATTAGAGGTCCATTTTCCTCCACTATCACCCTCAGTTTCAGTGGACAGTGAGCTTCTCGAGATCAAAAAGTATGTGTGTTCTGCTCATCACTGGACATTTGTAGGTAGAGGTACGCATGCACTTGATATTTACAGAAGTCATAAATTACAGGAATGAAACATAAACTAGACAGATGAATATTCTGCCTCATGTGTCTTATAACCTAGTCAAGGAGACAGAGCATAAACAAATAACGTAGAATAAAATCTCCTAACTGAAAGTGCTAACTGAATGCCATGAAAGACAACAATCAAACAGGCTTTAGATGGGTGGGCAGAGAAGGTCTCTCTAAGGAGCTGACATTTAAGAGGGACCTGAAACTTGAGGAAGAGCCAGCTGGAAGTTGTGCAGAGAGAGCTTGCAGGGCAGAAATTAAAGAAGGGGCAAAAGCCCTGAACAGCAAGAAGAGTTGGTGTTGCTATTGGAACTGTGAGTGTGTCTGCTTGATTAGTGAGAGAGAGATTGGCAGGAAATAAACTTGAAAGTCAGTGAATGGTCAGAGATCACAGCCTTTTATGCTAGGGCAAAGGACTGACAGAAAGAATGAAAGAATGAAAGAAAGGGAGGAAGGGAGGGAAGGAAGGAAGGAAGGAAGGAAGGAAAGAAGGAAGGAAGGAAGGAAGGAAGAGAAGGAGACAGAAAGAAACGTAGTTTGTTTTAACATCAAATGGTTCTGTAAACTGATAGAGGGTGATTCACTCTTCAAATCATGATAATTTTAAAGAATGAGTGGTTAAGAGAGATGGGGGAATGTAATTAATAGGTGCTGAAGTTTTAACACTGATGAAAGCAATTTAAGGTCAATTTTCACATTATAGTACCTTAAGTGTCTAGTTTTGGGTCAATAAATGCTGGACAGAATGTTCAGTTCTACACAGCCCCCTGGCTTTGCTTATAACATAAAAAATTTCAGCATCTTTTTCATGAAAGTTCAAAATGTCATCTTTTACCATCTGCTCATCATGATTTAGTATTGGACACTTCAGAGACTTAGGATAAACCTGTTTGAAAAGCAACAAGAAGATTGTGGGACAAAGAATACTCTTTGCTAAGGATACTATTTCTTTCCCTCCCCCAAACCTTAGAAAAGCTACTGGTGTCCATTATTAAAAGCTGGGTGCATGGCAGTTGAAGAAAGACAGAGACTAAATGTAGAAAATCTTTATCAGTGATCCGTTTAGCTTTTAACTACATGTGATACTAAATGATTAAATATTGCTTTAAATATGAAAGGGAGAGAAAGGACCAGTTACCACCTGACTTATATAGTGACTTCATAGTGTTACAGTATTATTTTAAAAGGTTCTAGTTTTTTAAAGTATTGAACAAAAACTATTCTCTTGCTCCACTCACACAAATAAAACCAGCACAGTTTACTTGTGTATAAATGTTTTCCTCCTTTAGTTTTCTGCTTAAAAATCTTTTTGTAAGTTTGTCATTTCAGTCAGGACAAAACTGTCAACTAAAAGCAGCACAATGCCTACTTTTATTGTGTTAAATAAAGCATGCAATGTTTTCCTACATATTTATATAACTACATATTTTCTATATGTTTGTATAAATATATGATATAGTGAATTGTAATATATTTGTATACTAGCTCCTTATTGCTAACCTCTTTTAAAATATCCTTTGTGTCTATATTTAAAAGCATGATTATGTATAGCGAGCATAATACATTCTCATTTAATGATGCTGAAGTCAGAAATATTTAAAGATTTATTTTATTGTTTGAGAGAAGGTGAGAGAGACAGAGAGAAAAAGAGAGAGAAGAGGGAGAGCCTAGAGCAGTCTCCATAGTTGTACATCATTAATTGGGACATGATTTCATTCCACACAGGTGGATGTGGGGCTGTTCAGAGCAGGAAAAGCACTGGGGGCCTCTCACATGGGAGGCAAGAATCTTTGCCATTATCCTGGTGGTTACCAGTTGTGCCACAGTTCAGCATATGGGTTTGTATGGACTGGAGTTGGGACTCAAGCTCTGGACCTTGCAGTTGCAAGGCAAATGCTCAACCTGTTGAGCTATCTCAGCATCCTTGAAGTCAGATTTTAAAATAACGTGTTTTTGTTTTTCTCTTTTAATAATATTATCAGGACTTTTTGTTGTTTGTTAAGTAAAAGCAATACTTGAATTCATAAATCTCAGACTTTGTAGAGCATCAGCGTTATAGTACAACCCAGAGAACATTACCCTTATCTGATTACATTTTAAAAGGTTAAATAGTATTTAAATAGTGAAAATAATACAAGTATTGTGAATTTTTCTTTGTGTTGGTGAATTTCTCTTAGTAAGCTCATTATTTTTTTTCAATGAGATGATATAATGATATAAAATATAATTTTATAATACCAATATTTAGCATTTTTGTATTTGAATCTTTATCAGAGGATTTCAAAGAAAACACGGTGACATCTTTGCTGTTAAGGAAAGACAAACTATGGTACATGGCAATTTGATGACTTTTTGATAATGTCTTTGATGTTCCTCATTAAAAAATTCAAAACACTTGGTTTTGACAGTAAAATGTAGCATGAATCAATCCATATGAGTTAAACAATGTTGGATTAAAATAATAACCCCTATAAAATGAGCATTGAAATTTTTAAAGATTCTGTACTGTTTTAATGATAAAGAACAGTAATACACATAGGTTTCACTGTGGACATTTAATCTCTTTAGTAATGACAATTCCAATATATTAAAATTCAAAAGGGTGATATTAATTATAATATAATCTGCTATACCTAAAGTATCAAATGAATAATCTGATTTTATTAAATAGGCATAAGTTTGAGACAAAATGTAAATAAGCAATATGAAAAGTAGAAGGTCAATATTTACTGTCTGTTAATTAGTGTCATATAGTTTGTCTTTTTTCTGTGGAGCTCCTTTAAATTATTAAATTATTGTGAAAATAAATGTATATTCTAAAAATATAACTAGCATTATTCAAAATCAGTCTTTTAGTTTTGTAAAGTAAAATCAATGTTTTCAGATATAATAGTTAATGTATAAGCATATTACACATATTCTAGTAATGTGAGTAAAAGAAAAAGTGGCTTGGTGTGCATTCAAATACTGTATATAATAGCTAAACATATAGAACTATGTTAAATTATATTCCACATGACTAATGATGAGCTCTGTACATGGTTGGTTTGCTTTACTCATCTAATTATTTTCCATTCAACAATTTCATTTTCAGTTACTTAGTTAATATCTAACAGGAAAAATTAACATTTAAAGTTTTAAACACTATGGAAATATATCTTTGCTCCAAATTATACACAGCATTCACTCTTGTATTTATTTTAACCCCATGCAATTTTTTTTTTAATTCTTTCATCAGCTTGCGCTATATATTTATGTACCAAAACTTATAAATTAGATGGGGGAAACCAATGAAAAAACTATAAATAGAATGAACATTGGCTAATCCAAAAATTAATATTTGAACCAAATAGGATTATCACTTGGATAACAACAGCTAAAATTATCCTTTAAAACAAATGATAACTTTTTCACCTGGAGCATTTTGTTATCATGGCTTTCTACACCTTATTGTAAACCATTGCTATTTTAAAACCACATTAAAATTATATGCTTAGCATATATCCCCAAAATGACATATAGTATTTTATTTCAAATTTACCTTTCAGTTACTCCCTTTATATCAGTCAGACAAGTAATTTCCAGTTCCTTAATTTTGCTTGATCAAACGCCAACTATTTTTTTTTTAAGATTTATTTTTATTGTGTTTTGACAGAGAGAGAGACAGACAGAGACAGAGAGAAGGGGAAGGGCCCAGAGCAGTCTCCATAGTTGACATTAGTTTTCCATATCGTTTCACTCCACAGGTAGGCACAGGGCTGCGCAGGGCAGGAACTGGGCCTAGAGCCTCCCACATAGGCCCCAGCAGGAACTGAACAGGGAGCACACCCCAGCTCAGCATATGGGGCCGCATGCGCCAGGCCCGGGATTCGATCCTCAGGCTCTGGGGCTTCAAAGCGAGCACTCAACCCACTGAACCATCCCAGCTTCTCCCCAGCTATTTTCTTGATCAAAATACTTTGCTTGATCAAACACCAAGTTTTTTTGCTTTATCAAATACCAAGTATTTTTCTGTTATGTGTTCCACTGTGTTGGATTTTTTATCTTGAGTCTTAACTCATGGGGCTCAAGTTCTGCAATATAATAAGACCAAAATGAGAGAAGTCAGGATTTGAACATTTAGCCAGGTCAACCCTCCTCTCCTTACACCTAAACATATTATAGTCACCACATTTTCCATTCCATAGTGCTGGCTAAGTAGTTCTTGAACAAAGAATTTTCAATAATTAAGGTCTTTTTATTACTAATTCTTTCTGCCAATTTCCTATCTGTTAATCTCGAAGTCATCCAGGAAGAATGATCCCCTAGTAGCCACCTAAATTATATAGCAACTCCCCTTGATTCAGCTGAAATCATTTCTGTGGCCAAACCTTTACCATTACGAGTCACAAAAATTTCTCGTCTTCTCCTAAAATCATTTCTTGCTCTGAGACACCTCTGCATACACATCTACTAAATCTACCTCTAGACTGTTCATAGTTAGTCTTGTGACTTTCTTCATTTCACCAACTTGACAAAGAAGCTCTTCCATGTATCCTAGTCTGGATTTTTTTGGGAAAACTAAACTAAAAAGTAGGCAACAACATAATCACATTTCAGTTCATTTAGATAATTAGTAGTAGCCAGAGGTACTGGGACTTCTGATATACGCTGTTATTCAGCAACTGTATAAAATGAAATGTATATTTTGCCTTTGCTTCAATCTCCTAATGTTTAATTAAACTAAAAAAAAAAATACTGTCCAAAATGAAATCTTATTTTCCTTTTTATCTTTTTCTTTGATTATATTCCTCTTTTAAAATAGGAACCTGGGAAAGCCGGGATGGCTCAGTGGGTTAAGCGCTCACTTTGCAGCGCCAGGGACCGGGGATCGAATCCCCGCCCTGGCCCGTGTGGAACCATATGCTGAACTGGGAGCTCCCCCAGTTCAGTTATCTCTCTGTCTCTGTATCTCTCTCTATCTCTGTCAAAAATAAAAATAAATAAATAAAAAATATATTTAAAATAGGAACATTATATGTGCCTTTTATTGAAAGCCTACTAAGTGTGTGACAAGTTAAATTTTCACAATATTCTTTTAAGTAAGAATTGCTATATTCACTTTAGAAGTGCATGAACAGGAACTCATAGGTGTTCAACATGCCAAAGATGACCATGCCTGCCAAGTGACGAAGACTGTGCATCCCGATTTATTGAAAGTGAAAGCACATATTCTTTTTTTTTTTTTAAATATTTTATTTATTTATTTATTTATTTATTTTTATTTTTGACAGAGAGAGGGAGAGATACAGAGACAGAGAGAGAACTGAACTGGGGGAGCTCCCAGTTCAGCATATGGTTCCGCACGGGCCGGGGCTGGGATTCGATCCCTGGTCCCTGGCACTGCAAAGTGAGCGCTTAACCCACTGAGCCATCCCGGCTTCCCCAAAAGCACATATTCTTTCTAGTCTGTGGTGTGCACCTTATGCTAATTAAAAAATAATCAGTTAATTATGCCAAGTATTTAAGAATACACACTTTCTGATTTTTAGCAAGTCCTAGAAGGTCTTTCTCTTCCTCCCTATGAACTTCCCAAACTGGTATTTATGACTAAATACTTGGATATGTCAGTTTTATATGTTCATGTTTACTTTCTTCTTTTTTTCCCCAATATATTACTTGTGTCAAAATGTACTCGTTTGTGTAACTTTTGTGTAACTTTTGTATGTTACAAATCACAAAATTTTCTTCTAACGGAAATATTAGTGCTAATTTTTCTCTTAAGAGAGAACTAAAACATGGCATTCTGTCCTTTGTCAGGAAAAACATTAATGTTGACTCAACTCACTTCTACTTTCCCCTAAAAAGTTATGAAAACTCATCTGTAAAGGAGCAAAAAGTGTTGAACATGACATTTGTTGGAATGCCATTGACATTTTTGCTGAAAATAAAACTTTCTAAACTGTATATCAGCAGTTTTCTCATAAAAATACATATAAAGACTTGAAGCATTTTTATTGTTAGTTTAAAATATGGGGAGTTATGCTATTTGTGACTGTTTAGGCAGTCATGATCTAGACAGCCACATCAAATCAGCATTTTAACAGGATTAACATGTCTTTAAGGCTCATAGAACTAGAAGGGGGTCAGTGATTGAGGAAAAAGAAAGCTCCATTAATATAACTTCTGCCAACATCATTTAGACAGATACCGGTAGTCTGTTTTCCACTACTAGATATATAGTATACGATTTCTCTTGCAATGTCCAATAAAAAGAATTTTAAAAGACATAATTATAGCACATAGTGGGATAGATTGAGATGAAAAATTCAAAATAGCACTTTGTTAATCCAAGATGCTTTACACTTCCTCATTTACATGCTATAACTATTGTTTCATGAGAGGTAGTTTTAGAGCTGGCTGACTTACTTCCTCAATTTTTACATCTTATATTACATAGCCAATCCCATACATACACATTATCCTGTCTTAAGTTCAGCTTAAAATATCTTTCTGCATTTTAGCTAGTATAACAGATCAAAATAGAGGCATTTAGATTATTGACTTAATATTGAAATTCTGTGGGAGTGCTTTTCAAGTCAGTAATTGCAACCTCTCCCTGAAGCATATGGTATTATATTGATCCCAGATTCATCACTTATAGCTAGTCAACCACTTGACTCTATTGACAATGACAGTAGAATATATAGCAGGTAGGAAGCATGAAAGTATTTATGGTTTCGCTCTGGTTTCACACTTCATGTATTCTAATTTGATATTGTGAGTGGCTGCTGATATCTGGAGTAAGGGAGAGTCAACAGCTGGAAGAATAGTGATATGAATTTTCTTATAAAAGGAGTTGTTTAGGACAAATAAATATTTCAAATTTTTTAATGTATACTTTCTATGTTAGATGACTAGAGTTATACTTCTATTGATCGATTTTGTTCCCATTTGGCAAGTAACAGTTGAGAAAATTCATAGTAAAGAAAGACTGAAATTATTTTATTCATGATTTATTAATTTATTTTTATAGTTAAATATATTGGGGTGACATTGATTGATAACAATTACATTGTTTCCAGGCATGCAATTCTACGTTACATTGTCTATACATCTCATTATGTGCTCACCACCCAAAATCAGTTAACTTTCCATCACCGTATGTTTGATTCCCCCTCCCTCCACTCTCCCACCCATCACTCCCACTCACCTCCCTTCTTACCCTCAGGTAACCACTAACTATTGACGGTGTCCAGGAGTCTTTGTTTCTTTCAGTTTTATATTCCACCTGTAAGTGAGGTCATATGTTTCTTGATTCTTTCATTCTGATTTATTTCGCTCAATAAGGTGTTTTCAAGGTCCATCCATGTTGTCAGAAATTGATATATTTCATCTTTTCTTATGGCTGAGTAGTATTCCATTTATAAATGTGTAACAACTTCTTTATCCAGTCATCTATCAGAGGACACTTTGGTTGATTCCACAACTTGGCTGCCGTGAACAGTGCTGCGATGAACATTGGGGTACATATATCATTGTGGACTAAGGTTTTCAGGTTTTTTGAGTAGATACCCAGGAGTGGGATTGCTGGGTCATATGGAAATTCCATTCCTAGTATTTTGAGGAATCTCCACACTGCCTTCCACAGGGGTTATACCAATTTACATTCCCACCAGCAGTGTATGAGGGTTCCTTTTTGTCCACAGCTTCTCCGGCACTTGTTATTCCTATTCTTGTTGATTATAACCATTCTAACAGGTGTGAGGTGGTCTCATTGTGGTTTTAATTTGCATTTCCCTAATTTTATCTTTTTTAATTTTTCTTTAAAAGTATTTTTTAAAATTATTTTATTGTTAAATGTATTAGTGTGACATTGGTTGATAAAAATTACATAGGATTCAGGTGTATAATTCTGCGTTACACCATCTATATGTTGCATTGTATGCGCACTACCCAGAGTCAGTTCTCCTTCCATCATCATATTTTTTCATGCTACTTCCTACCTCCTCTACCTCCCTTCCTCCTTATCCTCAGGTAACCACTAAACTGTTGACTGTGACCATGAGTTCTTGTTTCTTTGTTACTTTTAGTTTTATATTCCACATATAAGTGAAATCATATGGCTCTTGATTTTTTCTGTTTGACTTATTTTACTTAACATGATGACCTCAAGGTCCATCGATGTTGTTGAAAATGGCAGTACAACAAAAGTGTCCTTTGATAGATGATGGAATAAAGAGGTGGTGGTACATTTGCACAATGAAATAGTACTCAATGATAAGAAAAATGAATTATTGGCATTATTTTAAATAAAATTGTGTGTCATCTTTTTTTACCTTCCTCTTTAATTTCTGCCTCTCTACCTCTTAATGTGGACAATGGATAATTCTATGCCTTTCTTTAATTGTAAGCTAATCAATTGGGTAGATACCTCCTCAAAACTCTAAGCCAGCTGTTGTGTAAAAACTTTAGGGCAAGTACTGATTTATCTAATATTATCTGTGAGTCTCAGGTAGGCTTTAGGAACCATTTTTGATGGCTAGTCACCACAATAATCACTTCAGTGTGAATTTTGTTAAGAATAACAATGGGATGCTGGGATAACTCAACAAGTTGAGCACTTACTTTGCAACTGCAAATTCTGGGGATCAAATCCTGGCCCCAGCCCATGCAAACCCATATCCTGAACTGTGGCACAACTGGTAACCTCTGGGATGGCAGTGAATTTTCTCGCCTCCCATGTAGGGAGGCCCTCACTTTGGTTCCAGCCCCACACATCCCCACATCCACCTGTGTGGAATGAAACCATGTCCAACATATGATGTACAACTATGGAGACTTCTCTCAGCCCTTCCCCCTTTTCTCCATCTGTTTCTCTCTCACCTTTTCTCAAACAATAAAATAAATCTTAAAAAAAAAAGAATAACAAGATATTTTGTGGCAATTATTTGCAATTTGTTCAATAAGTTCTTGGTGTGTATATGTGTGTTTGTGAACATACATGCATGTTTGATGTGTTTGTGTCCTTATTGAAGGATATACACTGGAGACACTAACAGGAATGACATAGATTTTCTACCATCAAGGTACTTATAGTCTAGTGGAGTAGTAGGGGCATTGTAACAGATAATGAGAGTGCTGGGAAAACCAAAGATCTTGTCAAATAATATTAGAGCTTAAAAGATACATCTGGTGGTTGGGGAAAAGCTCCTCAGAAAACCTTTATTTTATGGATTCAAACCTCATCTCATTAATTTACTCAGAACTGCCGCTGGTGGTGTTAAATTTCTAAGTTGATGTATACCTTATAACAGCAAAGTTAGCAAAGGTATACCTTTGTGAATCAGAGATATTGGGAGTAGACTTTTTCATAGAACACATTTCAATGGGAATGATAAATATTTTAAAAATAAATGGTAAGAATTTATAAGATTTCAAGGTTACCTGAGTGGTTATCTCTCTACAATAACAATCAGGCAATCCAACACTCTTTATGCTGATATTAATGATCTTAACTACTATATTTCAGTATGTACTTTAAGATCCAACTAAAATTCTTGGCCAGTTTCTCTCAGAAAGAAAGGACTAAATATAAATTATGCCAATATGGAAATTGTTGTTTTGGGCACTATATATCATCCAGATGGATAACAGTAATCAACTTGACTCAACAGTTTAACTCATTTAGTTTTCTAGGGGTACATTTTCCAGATGATTTATCCTGGCAAACCCACTGGGAAACAGTCTGCTCAAGATTTTATTTTCCACAAGAGTCATATTAAAGTCCTCTAATGCTAGAAGCAGATAATTGACAACTCAACTTCACATTCTTCTAGGAAATAGCACTTTTTGTCTCTCTCTCTCTGTGTCTCTCTCTGTGTCTCTCTCTGTCTCTCTCTCCCTCTCTCTCCCTTCCCTCCCCCTTTCTCTCTATGGCTAGGAGTTCAAGCAATGGGAAGATCCAAAGTTTTTTTAATACTTCCCTATCCCTGTCTGTGAACCATCTTAGGACCCCCTCTCCCTCATCAAATTTTATACTGCTTTGGAATTAAGTGGCCTAGAGTTCTCAAACAGGCTTTGCCTCTTATTTAAAAAAAAAAATCAGTTCTACTGCCTTTTGAACCTCACTGAGATTCAGTTTCTTAATCTGAAGGGACACTATTTTTTTGCTTCATAGGACTACTAAGGCATTTAAATGATAATATCAAAATTAGCCTGCATTGTTTCTGGCAAATAAGAGGTTCTTGGCTAATTTTATAACCTTTACATTCATTTGGAGAATTTGGTACATTGCTTATTAGATAAGGAGGACTGTGTAATGTCACATTCTTCTTTTCATCTGGTCAGAAAGTATAGTTTATGTTCATTGTTCTTATATTTTATGAATTAAAATTAATGATATAATTACTTATGCAATCACATTTTATTATTTACCTCTTAATTTATTACTCATTTAATTATGTTTTATTTTTTGTCTTTTATTGGAAATATTAAAGAATTTGTATATAAAGAATAAATAAAAATAACTTTCTTAGAACTCAGTTTTCATATATTTTTGTAGTGACTATTATTTCATATTCCTTTCAACTCCAAAAATATATGGTTTGAATTTAAAATGTGTTTGAGTGTAATTATTATTATATTTAAAGTACTATGTGTATTCTCTCCCAAAATGGCTGAAAAGTCAAGTTGAATGAATAAGTTCCTAGATTTCAAATTATTTAAAGCTTAGTCACTTCTAGAGTTTGCCATACAGTTATGATAAAAGCCATGTATATTTAAGAAAGTGAGCAATGTACAATTTAAGAATTAAAAAAATGGATGTACATAATCATGTATCAAATGAATGTTGTTTGAACTGCATCATGAAGGATGTTTTATCTGAATTAAGAAGAGAATGAGTAAGGATACTTGAGGTATGGAAGTGATGGATACAAAGTTATAGAAATGAAAATCCCTCAATGCTACTCAAAGGAAGAGCTAATGTATTAATATATCAACTTGGTGTGCAGTATTCCCAGACTCTACTCCATAAAGAACTGCCTTCTGATGAGGTGCCCTATGAAAAAAACAAAACAAAAAAGTTTTTGTGATTTTGTGAATTAGAGAAACGGTTGGTAAAAATAAACACATTTGATTACTATAATACTTTTTAGACCATTTTATCTACAGGGAATCCTTCCATTTTCCTGTGACTCAGGAAACTATCTTTGAGGAAGTCACTAACGTCTCCTGAGACAAGCATGGTAATTGATACAATGATAGAACATAGATTAGAAAGGTAATTTTGAGATGGACCATGAAATAACTAGGAAATCTGAGCATAAACCTGTGAGGAGTGGATGTCATAGGCCTTGAGACTACCGGCTCTCCAAACAGCCGTTGGGTGCCTCCCAGCTGCACCACTTTTCAAGTAGGCTGATATTAAGAAACATAGCCAATTCTTGGTTTAGAATTTACGTGGATATTGTGTTTAATAGCTGTTATTTGCAATACTGTTGTGATAATTAAATGAGTTTATGTATCAAGCTGCTTAGATCAGAGCCTAGCACAGAGCAAGCAACCTAAAAGCTTTAATTAGTATTAATGAGAAGTGAATGAACCAATGGGAGCAAAGAAATGGTACTTTCTGAAAAAAAGTGTTTTAGCAAAACTCATCTTTTATTGAACAAGAAATCTTCAGTTAAAACCCTAGCTATAGTCACAGGAAGAAAAAGAAAGAATAGAATTCCATTGTTATGAAAATGCCATTCACACCATCATAATAAATGGAAATAACACCTTACAGGCCTAGAATTCAAATTTCTGTTGAACATGTTGCTGTGTAACTGCTTTAAAATAAGAACATTTTGGGGAAGCTGGGATGGCTCAGTGGGTTAAGCGCTCACTTTGCAACGCTGGGGACCAGGAATCGAATCCCGGCCCCGGCCCGTGTGGAACCATATGCTGAACTGGAAGCTCCCCCAGTTCAGTTCTCTCTCTCTCTGTGTATCTGTCTCTCTCTCTCTCTCTCTCTCTCTCTCTCTCTCTCTCTCTCTCTCTGTCTCTCTCTCTGTCAAAAAAAAAAGAACATTTTATTTGATTAAATGGAACTCTGTAAACATTTTCCCAAAATATCTTATGTGTATTGTGTGAATTATGATTGTGTGTCTTTGTGTGTTCTTACATAGTTTTTCAGGGTGTATGATTTTTCTGAACTACAGGGTCCTGCAGAAGTAATGCCCCTTTTTTTGTGAGCTAGTAATCTATACAAAATCTTTTATTACAAAATCATAAGCATGTAGTTCTTTAACATAACAATATCACACTCAGGCACACCATACTATTTAAAAAAGAGCATTACTTCTGCCAGACCCTGTTATATATTAACTCCATTGTTTCACTTTGAGGATCGTATTTTAGACCTTCACTTTGTCACTTCTACGGTATTTGTGATACCTTTTGATTTAGTGGACATTGAAACTGACTTTTAATGAAAGAAGTTTTCCAATAAGTAGGCTGACTGGACATACAACTTTAAAAGGGACAGAAAACAATGGTACTATTTCCCTTCAATAGGTACCTATGGTCAGCCTATTGACACTTTGAATTTAGCCCAGTGAGATTAGACTGACCATATGTACAACTGTTTCCTGCCCTTTTAAAATGGTACATCAGGTCAGCCTAGCAATAAAAATATATTTTTGAAAAAGTTATTTTTTCTAATGTTTGGCATCTGAGTGTTTTACGGTATTTGTTTTGTTTTGTTGTTGTTTTTTTCCAGTATATGGCATTACTTGGAATACATTGAAAAAAACTGAAGTTTAGCAAATATAAAATTTTAATATAGGAGATCATAACCCTTTACAACAGTTAGGAAAAACTAATAATTTCTATTGTATTAGAGAAAAAATTTATAGTGTTGACATATTTATTTTCAAATATGCTTTAATAAGTGTAATGTGACCCAAGGATATATTTACAAATAATAGACTAAAAGATGAAAAAATAGAAAGTAGCAAAACTAATTAATAGTTTGATAAATAGGAAATTATGAATTATATACTATTTAAGTTGAATTGTATCAAAGATTGTATTAAAGATGTTTTACTTCTGTCCAAGAATCTATATTCTTTTTATAACGTTGAAGTAAATCTACGTTAAATCAGATTGTATTTTAAGAATACTAGACTGAATGGTTATAAGGTGTATCTTTCAGAAATGTTATGAAATTGACATTAAAATTGTGTATAGTAGTGATGGATAAATTTACTTTATTATGTATATTCATGTCATTTAAAATATAATAATATGAATAAAATGATAATGTCTCTAAAGAATTGAATTCCAAAATAAGTGTTGCTGATGTAATTTCACTATAAATTCTATTAATTCTATGTGCTATCAATTCTATATTTCAAACTGATATTTTCACATCAAAATTTTAGGTAACTTTTTAAAGGTTGTTATGCTGTTTCCTGGGTGACCCAGTATGACTTAATTCTGAACTATACTCAAGTTTAAAACTAGAACTAAATCACTAGCTGTAGAACTCTCAGGATTAGCTGCCCTCTTTGATCAAAGGATTGACATCTCTGAAATAGGTTTGGAATAGAATAAAACAGGACAAAACTAGTTATTTCTATTTAGCAATAGGCACTTTCATTAAACCATTTTATCTTAAATGTAGGCCGGTAGAATGAAATGTTTAAAAAAAAGTCTTTTGTCAACAAATACTATTTACTGACCCAAACTGAAAGTTATATTCACTTAGCAGTTCCCTGTAATGAAAAAGACAACAAAGAAAGAAAAAAAAAATTAGTTTTTGTACATCTATCTAAAGGAATGGAGACATCACTTTTAAAATATATTGTTCTCCATGTGTAAAATATAAGCTGCTTTATATTTTTGTCTTATGGCACATCGTCATGATAGAAATGTGTCTAGTTTATAAATTATTTATTTGGTAAATCTTAACTCACTTAATTATTTGATAGGCTTTGTTTTTTGTTACCTGCTTATTAAATATTAGTAAACCTGAAACAATATATCTGTTTTTGTTTTTGATCAAAGAAACAGATGTCTTGACTAAGATAATCCAGATTTGCCAAAATTCTTCTTTGACACCAAAAGCTGCATTATGCAGTTCAATATGTAGGAAGCAGCATGTGCCTTGTTTGGATATCATTCACCTGATATTACAAATTTAAAGCACTCATGGGAATCATTAAGTAGTTAATCCAAAGCAACTGCTTTCCTGTTTGGATTTCAGTTGGAAAAGAGTGGGTGGGGAGGAGAAAAAATATAGTGGAGAGTTCAGAATTCTTGGGTACTTTTACTTTCTCCCCAAAATAACACTCCCTTTTCTGTAAATGGTGCTCCTTAATTTCAAGCGTTTTTATTCTCTTTGGAGATAAAATTTTGAGTCACATTGACTTAACTCTTTAATATTTTAACTATGATGATGCTTGTGGCCCATTTTTTTCTTCTAAATATCCAGTGAATTACTTAGATCTCCCATGTTATTAACAAAGAGTATGCCGGATGTGCACTTTAGTATATTTGAATTAAGAAGCTTTTTGCTAGATGGTGACCTCAAGCTCAGCATTCACGCAAACAAAGCATATTTGTTACACCTGGATTCTTCTGCCCATGTGCATAGAAAAATTACCTCATTGGAGTAATAAAACAGTTACAAAGTAGGAAACAAATGCAAAATCTTTCAGATATTCTGAATGTAATTGATATTTCCATTTCTCTAGTGTATTCTTTACCTTGAATAATTTCCAGATAAATATTATGCATAGATTTAAAACATTTTTAAGCAAAAATACAAAACACAAAATCATACTGCATTTTATGATACAGATTGCTTTGAGAATAAATTAGGCACTTTTGTGAGTTTTAACCAATCTGATTATTAATTTACAACTTATGGGTCTATTACAGCTGAACTTTTCTATATGGAATCACATTTTTAATTGAAAAATATAGTGTAACATGTTAAATGTGGTATAGTTAGCAATAGTTGCCTCACAGGTGACTCTAGCCTTTAGGATTTTTAGCGCCATTATGGTCTCTTCTAGGGCTCAGAGAAAATGTCTTCAATTTTGTTCAGCTGACTGGTCAAGCCACCCTTTCCCAACTAATCAGCTTGACAGGTTCTCCTTATGAGAAAATCAATCATCTTGGGCATCTACAGATATAAATATGTATGGCGTGCATGAACTTGGAGGGATTGTAAACTCATTATCGTGTTCTCTGTTATTTTCTCAATTTCTTATTGAATCCATTTACTTCAGTGGCAATCAACTGGTCATTTTAGGGAGGTTTTAGATACTCTTAAAGAATTACCCCTGTGGCTAGCACTGCTCTCTGCTCAGGGTTGTAGACCATGACATGACATTTCTTTTCTTTCTTCTCATCACTTTGAGTTGTATAATATGGTACTTGATTGAGTGTTGCTTAGTCTAGATCAAAACTTCCTCGATCCAGATCCATTTACCCCACTCTCTGGCTGACCTTTGCAAGTCGCTCAACTTCTCTATGCTGCAGTTGAATCATCTGAAAGATAGCGTTGTGGGGAATAAATGGGTCACTACAAATACAGTATTTAAAACAATTCTTTACACACAGTAAGCTCCTAATTAAGGTTAGATCATTATGATAACTAAGGTAATTCAATGAGTCTTGTCTGAGCATATAGCACTGAGGCAGAGTTCTTGTTTTCCAGGAAACACTGCCATAAGACATATTCTCTTCTTACAACAGTTATTTTTTCACAGACACAGGCTGGTATGGTTGAAGTCTCTGGAAATGACCTCATAAATTGCACCCACCTTCCTCATACATCTTCCAAATAGACTGACCAGATGTACTACATATTTTAAACAGGACAGAAAACAATACTACTGTGCCCTTTCACATGTTATGTACAGTCAGCCTATGGACCTCTTGAATTTACCAAGTGAGACAGGCTGACTTGTTGTTTGTTCCCTTGGTACATCTGGTCATCCTACTTCCACAAGATATGGGAAATAAAACAAAAGTATGATAGATGGAGGCCAAAACATATTTGCTATTAAGGAGTAAGGAAGAGCCAGCCCCTGGTGGAGCACTGAATTCTTCTTTCCTGCAGGAAGGTTGCTCACAGGAAAAAAGAACTCGTACAGTCTACTCTCCCCAAATGTAGCAAGCTGATAAATCTTCTTCCCCTTCCTCGATGGTAGTAGGGCAGTGGAAAGTCAGAGATGCTCTGATAATCAGCACACCCACACTTGAAAGGAAACTTCAATAGGAATGGGAAAGTCCTTCAAATTTACCATTGACATGATGGCCAAAAACACCCAATTTTCTACCATGAAATACTTAGCCCAACATAAATATTCCTAGAGAGGCCTATTTTCAATTTGGTGGATGCTGGTTAAAGGCGTTATCAACATTTTATCTAGAGGATCTGGCAGAATTAGTGCCCTTTTTAAAATTACCAGCTTATTAAAGAGGAGCATTATTTGAACATAAAGTTATAAGTGTAGCAAAGCCATGGGTCTCACAAAAATCCATACAGCAATATGTCTTTCTTTAGACTATGACCTAAGATGAGTGATTTTAGAGCATTTCGCAAATATTTTTCTGTGCTTTGTGAATTTTAAATGCTCTTTTCAGATTTTATTCACATTATAACGTGAAAAGAGCTGGCTATCTGATACTGCTTCATTATTCCACTCCCCTTCAAGCTCTTCAGGACATTCATGTATACTCTGAGGAACACCTGTGCCTTTTCTCCCTTTGAAGATGAAACATTGTTTCATCAACACGAAGGAAGTGTGTATTGGTAGTGAGCTACCTGACAAAAACCTGTAGTGTAAACATGTAGTT